>JBAMJV010008985.1:0-63395 GCA_037951105.1 Echinarachnius parma | reverse complement strand
CTGCTGCTCGTATACAAGTACATTGTAAATCAACATTGTTAAAGGGTACCACCAGGCAAAGAACAACACATTATTATATGTTTTGGTACCGTTTTGTGATATCAAATAGATACCCAACATTTTGCAAAGGGTTGTGTTATTCATAAACAAAGCAATTAATTTCCACCACTATTCACGCGCACGTTTGTAGACAATAGATTCCCGGGCGATTCGTTCGCTCTGCATGCACATCGCAATTCACCGCACACATCGCAGTCTCACAATTCAGACCGCATGAACGCATGCTTGAGAATGGTGAGATGCGTTTCCATTTATATATATTTTTCTGGAAACATATTTTTGTGAACTTGTTGATGGAATGGAATACTAAAGATGTTACCTTTCTTTAATAAGAATATTATTTTTGGGTGGTGGTACCCTTTAACAAGGAGTTAACAAGGAGTTTACATTCTTTCTCCATCAGTTTACAAAATGGCATTCCATAGATTGTACAAACCTCCTACAAACCTTCTTTGTGGATTCCACCCATAGAGTTGGATACAGCTTCTCAATTTTGTACAGAAGGTATTTTTTAACCGAAAACAACTTTGAAATCCTCTTTCATAAAGAAATTTGTAAGAATAATAATAATTTTAATGATAGTAATAATAAAGAAGTCTTCTTATGCGCCAATTCCACCTTTTTTCAAGGTACTCAGGGCGCGGTTAACTAATAGGCTAATGTGAATATAAGCGTACATTATGCACCACAACAACACCCAACAAAATGTACGCTTTTAACTATCTTCTGCTTTGATATATTATGGATGGTTTCGATGCCAACCTTGTTTATATATTCACCATGATAAGTGCCAGGAGATCTATCTAACACATATTTTGGAGCTATAATATGCCACCATCACTTTTGTATCTATGCAAAACACCTATTAAATCGTTTTGTATATGTCCATGTACAGATTGTAGTCATGGGTATATTGCATAAAGCATGTTTTGAGTGAATCTTGTTTTCGTTAAGGATTTATATCTATTTTTATTTATATTTATGATTAATTAGTTTCGAAGGAAGAGATGTTTTGAGAATCTCGATGTTACTCTTCATTGATTTATTGGTTGTCACGTTCATCCTCGTTAAAGCACTTACGCGCTTTAGCAGTTTGTCCACGAATTTATTTCCACAGAATTTCGAGTAAATATTATCTATGTTTCTCCTTCCTTATATCTCGCCTGAGGGCGTGAGTGTAATATTACACCTTGGTATAGTGTGAAGATGGTTGAGCATTGTATCATTTTTGGGAAACTCGCTAGTCAGTTTTGATTGTTTGATTATTTTGCCTTGCCTTTAAACATATCTACATGTATATAATATTGAACATATTTTTTTTCACAAGCATTAACCACACGTGCCTAAACAACTATGCAGCGGAAATAATTGAAGAGGAAAGAAGAAATTGAGAATATTGTGTTGAAGTATAATTTGTTAACAATGCAATAAATACCTTGCGGCCAAATTTGTGAGCATGTATTAATTCATTCGTGATTTACATTAATTATCACTTAGGATAAGTACTTTCGACTACTGTAATTTCACCACATGAAGACGCATGCAACTCATGCTAAAAATGAGGGAACATTTATTACTAAACCATGGCAATGTGATACAAAATATACAAACTATTTATTTATGAGATATTTATATGAGATTGTAATTGATGAATTCTTTGTTCATCTAATATCAAGGCGTTACCAAATATTTCAAAATGTTTGTGTTTCCTGCTCTTAGTTGTTACTTCTGCTCACCTGCGATCACAAAACGCACATTGACACAAATAAAAGCACACAAGTCAAAATATATGATCGAAAGGAAGTAGAAGATACAATGTTCGGAAATGTTACGTATTGTATGAAATATTAATATATTTTGTATACATCTGCTATTATGATGTAGTTATCAACAGGTTGTAAAGTACTGTTATAATATCATTTAACTATTTAGGTAAAAACATAGCGAATATGACTATGACAAAATGAAATAATACATGCACGAGGATAATCTGAGTTTCGCCGGGAATTGAACCCGAGACCACCGGGATACAAAAATACCACTAAGCCACTGTGTACTCGGTTAACATGATTCAAGGTAGTGCTTCCCATAACCTATGTTCAATGTTTGTGTGGCTCTGTGTTTAAAACATCGGTCAAGCGATCCTGAGGTCTCGGATTCTATGGCGGACTAAGCCCAAATTTCTTTCATCATTTTCGTTCATATAAATGTTTTTTTTTTTCAAAGCGTGCACTAACGGATAAATCTTACAAATTAAATTGTTACTCTAATTAATGTTACTTGAGTGTAATGTAACAAACAAGGTTTCTGAATAGGGCCCAGTTGTAAAGAGATACAGTGTACCCAAGAATTATTTGGACACCTTGAAAAAAAAACCTTTAATTTAAACGATGCTAGAACAAATTTGAAGAAAATGTTTGGTAAAGCTGCCCAAAATTCATTGTATGTGTTTATTAGATGCTGCTTTGTTGAAATCAAGATAAAATATAAGACCATTTTTTTTTTTATTATCAAAATAATTAGTTTCCTATTTTTCAGGGTGTCCAAATAATTGTTGGTTACACTGTATACACTCGATTGTAAGTTACGATTATTGTAGGTAATTATGATTCCAGTTTAGGGTGGGATATTTACCAAAATATCACTAAACGTATAAATAATGTATTTTGCCTATATGAAATGAAACGTTATACTTGTCATAATAAATTATGACAGCTTACTTATGATTGATTCCACTATATCCTCAAATGGAGAAAATCATACCAAGATTAGCCTAATGAAATTGTCATAAGAATTCGTAATTCCTACTACTAGACTGCTATTATTCAACATTATCATAATATACAATAATATAAACATCATAAGTTCGTTACTGTAGTACGCGATATACTAATATACAGTTTGTATATGAATAATTACTTAACTACTTATGTTCAAACATGCGGTATCTGACCATGACAAAATGAACATAACTTAAAATGAGCAAAACAAATATGAATGGGTTTCGGCGGGAATCGAACCTTAGAACCTTTTTGTTTATTTTGTTAAAATGAGAGTTATTTATCGAAGCGTACACTTGTCGTATTGATATTGCAAAAACTAATTTTGATTCTAATCATTGAATAAACAAATTATCTAAACTTTTCATTTTTAACACTGCAGTCTTAAGTGAAGTAGGGGTTCAGTCTGTGTTCCTAACCGATTACATCACATAAACTTTGTCCATGCTTGGCCTCAGCAAGCCGTTTTTAGATAACTCGTATATATAAACCTGGTCCCCTGTTCATGCATGTTCCCGTGACAATGCCTTTGCTCTGGGAAAGACATGGCTGATATGTCCGGGCGATTACCGGAAGTTTGTATATACTATCTTATTTTGAATCGATGCATTATTACCGCGATCGGTTATGGTGCAAAGATATCAAACTATTCCTGATTCATGCGCGGTCTTAGAAGCTCATATTCAGACGAGTCAAAAAACTCATCCAGGTAAAGTTGGCCGGGATCTCTGCCCACGGGATCCGATATCACTATCGTGGCTGCTTCGCTTGCTGCTAGATCAACCCTCCCTCGCGCATCATCATCAGTCGCTGCTGGCATCCATGTACAATGGCCGAGAGCAGCGAGATTGCCGGAATCATCTATTCGATGAGGAATGTTACCCATATAGCAAGGGAGGTGACTGTTCTCATTCACTGCTGACATCGCATCGCTATTCTCTCCAGGATCTGATGCGGCAAGACGTGAGTTGTCAGTGACGTGCGTATTGCTGAGTTTAGAACAGGCGCTGACGTATGAAATCCCTGGTGTATGTGCGGTATTGTCGTATCCGTCTGCAATAAGAGCTGTAGTTTGGTTCCCACCGGCCATCGTAGGACAATAACATTATAAGTCGGTCAACAAGCGAGTAATATTTCCTCGCATAGTATTATACTAGTTATTGGGACATATCATTAATTATCGACACATATATTTACACAAACATAATCGTGATTCGAATCTCCATTTTGAATGACGATGGTAATATCGCACTTTGCTTTTAAATAAAGAAGTTAAGATGATATTGCTGACCACATATTGACCAAAGCTCATTGCAATCTGTATTGTTTCCAAAGTTCTCTCTAAGGACGTCATAGTCAGAATCATCAACTTCAGCGGAAACGTTCAGGGGCACGTTACCAATGAACTTCTGATGCTGCGCCCTCCTTCTCTTCTGTGGCTTGGCATACAACCTACACAACATGTCATCATCGGCAGTATTGCAGTCTACCGACATACTTTTGATGGTTGGACATGTTGAAAATGGTATGTTACGACCGCTAGCCACCAGACCCGTGATTTGTCTCTGTTTGCAATCATCCACCGTACAGTACATGTTCTCAAAATCTTCGCCTCCACCAACAGCACCAAGTGTCGCAGTGTGGATTGACGATGAAGTACCAGTAGCATTATTCTGGCCATTCTCGAGGCGATTTACATGTGTACAGGCCATCGTTCTCAAGAAGGTCCCACTCTCTTCATATGGCATGCAGTCATCCGGGGATTGATTATTGCTAGGAGCACCAGGGAAGGTCTTTGGAGGCAACTCTGGTTCCTTATGATGAATTGACCATGGCATAATTGCATCCAGTTCATTTATACTATTATCAGCACTGGGATATGGTAAGGGACGCTGGGCTGTCATGGATGTCATGTCTATTGCCTCAATCGTGTTGGATCGAGTCAGGGCAACAGCTAGATTCTGGTCATCTCGATTCAGAGATTCCCTTTGTGTGTATTTACGCGCTAGAAGATAGAGTGCTGCTCCGATGCTGCAAAAAAGTGCCACGGTTAGTGTCACAATAATTACAATGTAGACTACATTGCCTGTCGTTAATGTATAATGTGTGTGTCCACCTTCACTGTTGTCTGATGTATGGCTCTGCATTGTTTTTGGTGATAATTTAGACAAATCGGTAGCTATTGACGTCAAAGAAACAGTGGAGAGCTGTTCGTCACCCCATTGATGTGTTGCTTCGGAATCCAGGATATTACTTGAGACCCTGGCTGTGGATGTCCATGAGGATAAAGAGTAGATACCATATTCATTAGTCAATGTTTTGTCTGTTACACCACAAACTGTGGCATATGTTAGGTTCCATGCTGTAAGTTTAGGATATAATTGGTCTACAGAAATGTAATATTCACCACAATCCGTCTCATGAAGTGGACCTTTGATATCGAAGGAAAGACATAGGAATCCACAAAATTCAAGTGTGAAACGATGTGTGTGATCAACTGAAGTCGTACACCAAGAATTGCAGTTACTTTCCTTGCAGCTACTGAAAACACAATATCCCATCCCTGTACCACCAGGTCGTTTCAAGATAAATGTACTATAATCCGACAAGTGTTGATCAAAAATACACGTTACACTGAGAGTCGTCCCATTTGTTTCAAGTTCATGATTTCTCTCACACTGAACTGACAAAGAAAAGCATATATGACCTACAAGAAGCAATAACAATGCTGTCAGCAATACACTTATGTTGCACTGCATCATGTTCTCCGGTTTCCTTAATAAGCTAACCTTCAAAATGTGAAGATATTTGCAACGAATACGAATCCGTCTGGGAATTTACGGAGATATTAACCAAAATGAATCTATGTGATAGGTGTGGTCGAAAATAATGAAATAAAGTAACAGAAAGCACACTGTATTATTGCCCGAGTGGTGTGTTCTGGTCTGGCGTGTCATTTAGACCATGATTTATGTGCGCCAATTTATCAACTTTATAGTCGACGAATCTCCATAATTCCGGGATTTATTGGCTTCTCTTTAGTATCCCAACAATGATTATAATGCAGTGCTTTGATACTGTTTTGCTTAATGCACTATGCAGATAAGTTATTTTATTATTATTATTTTTATTGGCCTCTAAATTTTGTTATCTTTCAGTGTGTACTTTCATGTTTAATTTCTATATTAATGTGAAAGACGGGCATTTATTTGGTTTCATTTTCATTGGGTCTTTGTATTGTTATATTATAAAATGTTGCTTCATGAGTATAAGGATCATGGACGAAGTTGTGTTAATAAGGGTTCATGTCTCCTTTGACGATTATTTACCAAAGATTAATAGCACTCATGAAAATTACTTTCGAAGGTTCGTTTTTAATACATGGAGGCGAAAAATGTCAGGAACCAAATAAATTAAATCAGAACATAACCATAATAACTATTTTAAAATATTTGGTCATGCCTGTGAATGATATTCCAATTGATTACATTTTGTGCAAATTTCATTATAAGGTGTGATGTGTTTTCTGCTCTCAGTCTTACTTCTGCACATCTACAATCGCAAAATACACATTAATACAGAAACAAACACACAAGGCAAAGCAAACAATCAAAAGAAAGTAGGAACAAAGTTCTAAGGTGTTACATAGCTTCTTCGATATGCTTATTTAATTCGTGCAGCAAAATCAAACGTGTGAATTTGTTCACCCATAATGTGTACATGTCTATGTTAATTTGTTACCTCTTTTAATCACAGTTATTCAAAATTAATGTTACCTTAAGAATTAACGCAATAATACTATGTACAAACATTAACCTGCTGGTGTTCGTTTCTTTGACGATTATGTTGATAGGCTATACTTTTTTTCATCTTGTTTTAATTTTGATTTTTTTTTTTCTTCGTACAAATCATATTTAGTTACACCAAACATCATGTTCACATCAAAAATGTATCAACGATAAAATAGTTTACACAATGTTGAATAATTACAAGTAGAGAGAAAGAGAAAGTAAGAACAAAATAACAATTGCTGATTTAAAGTAATACTTTCAGGATTTTATAAAGTATATACTAATTATGTTTACATTCTACGGTACGTGTATTTGATACTGTCTTCATTTTCGTTTTTCTCCAAATTATGTTCTTGAATTATCTCTATTTAATATCTTTAAGAAAAGCTTCAAATGTCTTTGAAAAAGTTAACGTTTTTCTTTCCCTAAATGATATAAAGAATCCTAAATTCATGAACACATTTGGAAAGAACATAGTATTTGGCGTATGTTGTCCTCCTTAAAACTGACTAATTTTCTCCCAAAATAATCTAGAGAATACACAGTCTTAAATCAAATGAGAGTAATGTCTAACACAATTACATTTGATAATTACATTAATGCTTATGTTATAATTGTTTCTTACTCAGATCAAACACATAGATTATACATTACAAAAACTGTAACAATTATTTTGTATGAGTAGATATACTGATATTAATAGTGTACTATTATTTAAGTACATGTATTATTATTTACACTAATGTACATGTAAATAAATTTACAATATTATAAAGATATAACACACATATATCCCAATTGTGTGTGGGAGATAAACATAATTATAGTTTTCTACTTATCACTCCCTACTGTATGATATTTGCATATTAATAAATGACATTTTAGAGGACATAACGGACATAAAACATTCATCTATGTCAACAATCAAATAACAAACTAAGGCCTGGTTGTAAATGCCCTTCATGTAAGAAAGGACCTGTCAGAAGAAATAACTCGTCACAAAGTCACACAAACAAATAGGGTATCATCAAAGTACACCTTTCATTCGTTCTGTTTAAGCAACATTGACATGTATACAAATTAACTAGAATGCATTTTGTTTACGGACGTACACATATCGAAAGGAACACTAGTATTTTTTAGATTATTTTCAAACAGGATTTGTTAATTTAACTTTCCAGGTAGAATATCATATGTTTAAACAAAACATTGATGTTTTGTTAGATTTATTATGATTGTCATGAATTAAGTTGAAGTTTCATATTTTGTATAGCTTAATATAATGTTATATATTTTGTAGAGTGTATATTATTATCATTGAATTGTAAAGCGCATTGAGACCATGTATAATGAGCTATATAAGCATCATTAGTATTATTATTATTATTATTATTGATCTTTGCATCATTCAAACAATATCTGCAATAAAGGTGTCAACTATTTACATCAAATAGCTCGTATACAATTCCAGTTAGATCTTCATTTCTGTACATGTAGTGTCAGTATATCATAGAGTCAGACTATCAAAGAAATCCTCGTGGTAAATTTGAGAGTGGTAAAGATATCTTCCCGCTTGCCTGCAGGGCTTCACTCCCTCGATGTAGGAAATCAGCACTCACTTGAAAGGTGACGTGGGTCAGCATGATCAGGGCAGATGGCGTAATCACTTCCTGGAGGAGTGATTTAACCCGGTGGTGACTGCAGTTATAATTTGCTGACTCTGTGATTATGTCTGCTTTACATTGTATAACTTTATTCACTGGTCAGGAGTGAAACAACACACAATTGCGGTACATTGAAAATGTCCTTCTTTTCGTTATGTAGAGTGAAAATAAGTCACATCCATTGCTTTACAGACTTAATTATGGATGCATATTTGGGCTGTGTTATTGTCTGTCTATTTGTAGGTTCAGCAGCTCGTACTCAGACGTATCAAAGAACTCATCCAGATAAAAATGGTCCGGATCTCTGCCCAATGCTTGCGATGACGCTCTCCCGCTTGCTCCGTCACATGCCTGCAACGCATCACTCTGATAATCTAGGGAATGATTGGTAGCCGGTGTAAAAACCGTTGGCTGCCCGACGTCAGCGTAGATGCCACAATCACTGCTTGGAGCAGGGATGTCGCCCGGGTAGCAATGGAAGTGACTACACCCACTCCCTGCTGACACCGCTTCGCTATTCTTTCCAGACTCTGATGACACAATACGCGAGTCATCAGTGTCGTGATCAGTGTTGAGATCAGAAGGAGCGCGGATGTCTGGACGCCCTTGTGAGTCTGCGTCCGCGCCATTTCCTTCTGCAATGAGAGCTGCTGCTTGGTTTCCACCCGACATCGTAGGACAAGAGTGTCAAAAAACCGGTCAACAAACTTTTCAGCTTTCCAAGCGTAACGCTATAATGTGACATCTCTTTTGTATTGAGACAAAGGTGAAACTACTTTGTGCCGATTCAAGAAGATGACTCTTAATATGTTAGTTGATAATATCAAAGCTAATAATACTATGTTACACATTACATTGACTCGGTAATGCTGGCCGACTGTCGGCGTCATCACAATGCAAACTGCTTTCTGTACAAAGTTGTATCTAAGAACGTCATAGTCAGATTCGTCAACATCTGCAAAAATGTTGGAAGCTGATTTATCGTTTGACTTCTGACGCCGAACCCTCCTTTTCTTCTCTGGTTTTGCATACAACCTGCTGAGCATCTCATCATCGGCAGTATTGCAGTCTACCGAGAGATCCTCGACGGTCAAGGTTGGTATGTTAGGATCACTAGCCACCAGCCCGTTGGTTTCATTTTGTTTGCAATCATCCACCGTGCAGTACGTGTTCTCATTCTGTACCCCTCCACTGTCAGCACCAAGCGTTGCAACACCGTGTGCTGCTGAAGTCCCTTGGTCCTTGTTAATCTGATGACGATTTGGACGTGTAGTAGGCACTGGGCATGCTGCGTTGAAGTTAAACCCGCTCTCTTCGTATGGGGTGCAATCATCTACCAACAATTGTACCTTGTTACGGTCACCAAGGCAGGTTCTCGGAGGTAACTCGGGTGCGTGATCCGTCGGAGGATTGTTAATGCCGAAGCGGGTATTCACACGTCCAAGAGATGTTAGCGGAGGTTGGGAAGACACCGAGCCCATATCTATCGCCTCGACAGTATTTGATCGTGACAGGGCAGCTGAACTGTTCTGTAGGTCACGGTTTACTGTTTCACTTCGTGTGCGTTTTCGTGCTAGTAGATAGAGTCCTGTTCCGATGGTGCATATGAGTGCCACTGATAGTGTTAGGAAAGTGATTTTGAAAAATAGGTCGGTAAACATCGTGTTATTGCTTTCAGATTCAGCTTTGGTGTCGGTCAATAAATGAGTCGTGCACGTTTCTTGTGGACATTGGGACTCCCCTTCCGATTGTACAGAAACAGTAGGTCGCATTCCGTCTGTTATCAGTTCTGGATTCCCGCCACCAAGTGAATGGCTTGGAACCGTGATCATGAGTGAAGATGACGATTCAGGATTCACGTGTTCACAAGTTGACGTTCCTTTAGTTACAGAACTTTCCGTTGAAAGCGTAGTTAGATTCATAGCGAGAACTTTTGCAGAAGTATTGACAAAAATGTAGTATTCACCGTGATCGGTCTCAAGCAAGGGATCAATGATACTCAGTACAAAACATTTCCGCCCGCATATATCAAATTTGAAACGATTATTGAGTTCTTTCTCAGTCTGACAACTAAATAAACAATAAGTCGGTAGGCAAAATTTACTATTCGGATAACAATTCCCAATCGCTTCTTTATCGGATCTATACCACTGGACCGTTTCATTCGCTATCAAGGGACGTTCGGCTGTACAACGAACTTTGATTATTGTCTCATTCGTTTCTAGTTTAAATGTTTGTTGCTCACACTTAAAACACACCGACAAACATGGCTGTATAACAATAGTCCATGTCATGGCTGCAAAGACGAAACGGATGGGGCATTCCATTCGGCTTGCTTTGTTGAATCTTGAGCTTTATAAATTGAACTGTAAATAATTGTAAGCTGTAGCGGGAAAAAAATTGTAAAGTAAAACAAGCTCTGGGAGATGACTCTCACTGATGGAGACTATTGTCCGAAATCAAAGGAGTCTTATTTAAGGTATGACCTAGTCTGACAATTATTCCTTCTTTTGTATCCACAAACTTTCACTTCTTCATGATTCATAACAGTTTCGTGCCATTTTAAACCTCATCATAAGTTAGTATGTTATTTATGGCTTTTACTTGCTCCCGCTTTTTGAATTGAATCAATTATGAAAAGCCTGGGAGTGTAAGTTGTTGATTGATTTCCACTTCACATGTAGTTGGTTATTCTTAGAAAGTTTGTGTTTCGTGACTTTAAGTACCATAAATGAATAGTAAGTACGTTGTTAAGGTCTCGTTGATTTATACGAGTCTTCGAAATCATAATCTTCAGAAATTGTTTGTATTTTTTCTAGTATTATCGGAGTGTTCACTTGTTACACACTATATCAAAGTTAATGTTTTAACATAATGTTGAAAGGACATGAGATGAAAATAATGATTAATTTTCAGATCCTCCAGTTCCAGGTATTTTGTTCTCTCCAATCACCAGGAGTGGGTGATAACGTCTTCAGATAAACCCTACTATTTATCCCAGGGACTAGTTTGTGCGCCAGCCGTGGCAAATTGGGATGTCTTATCAATTCCTGGCCTTTCATTTATTTTTTAATGTATGGGAATCTTTAGATTTCAACCCCCCCCCCCCCCCCCTACCCTTTACAACTTGTAGCTGGTCTGGAGACCACATTTTAGCGGTCTCGACCATCATTACCGATTATCACGACCTCTTTAGTTGCAAAGAATCCTGTTCTCGGCCTCGAAAATGTAGGAAATTCTCGGTCCGGGCTTCGAACATTTTCTACGGACACCGTCGTCATTTCTATGGTTCGAGCGATCTTACTTCCTTACCATGCTTACTTACATGTCTAGCACTTGTCTATATAAAAGAAAACTATTCCGCATAAGCGATCCACTAACTTATTCAAATACACGGAACTCACTTAAAGGTTTCACCCATATATTGTACCTTCAGGTTAGGTTTATTGTATCAAATGAATGAAATGGGCTTCAATGTTCAGTTTCACAACGTACAACACCAATTCTTATGAAAACATGACATGTCATTCCGAAATGTTACAATTATCTTATGCATGACTGAAGTGCTAAAAGTAAAAGTCACATTTGGAAAAGTATAATCAAATAAATTACTTTTTGACGCTTGACTTTTTTTTGTAAAGCATTGTATTTCAAAATATGTTATAAAATATCAATTGAGGCATAGCTCGAGGTAAGACATAAACACAGACACAAACAGAAACAACAATGCAGACACGAAACGAAGAAACACATCATGGTCGAAGAAGATGTAATGTAATTAATTAGTCATATTCCATTAGTTATACAAATTAATATTTGCCATAATTTCATATGTATCTATTATAACATTACACAAGTCGAATGAATCGTCCTCTAAAATGGTTTGGGTTGATTATTAGAATACATGTAACTCATCAGCAATAGTTTGCATGATTTACTCAGTAAATTATAATCATGATCAGTGCATTCATACCCTGATTATAAACAATCAGTAATGACAAGTCATCATTTGTAATCTTTCCATTGTACATTAAATTATACGGGCAAGCATGTCTCAAGTTATCAGAATAGGGCGCCTTGTATTACCCAATTGAGGAAATTTGTTTTATATCACGCAATTCAACATTCATATATATTCAAATCAACTACACACGTACGAAGCAAAAATATACGAACAATAGAATCAAACAATTTTCAAAACATTGGATCGTCATCAACATATTTCGAGTGTATCTTAAACAGGTAAGCACTTTATTGCTATTTTATTAATAATTTGATTGATACATGAGTGGCATTATCGACATCTAAAAGCCTTTTATATGAGACTTTGGAACTCACTTCCCTCTGACCTGGTCAACTCTGCCTCTGCTACTACTTTCAAGCATAAGTTCTTATTATGCATGATTATATACATTTTAATTGAACAAGTCATGATTAAATATGCGCTGGCCTGTCATCCACCATAATTTAATTCTAATGTTGATATCATTCGTTAAAAATGGACAACTGGGATTAGAAACTTTAAGGAAGGTCAAGTAATTGGGCCATTTTTCTTCAAAGAAATTAACATTAACTGGGAACATGTACGTTCAGATGATACCTCAGTTGGAGGAACACATTATACGACAGGTGCGAGGAGTATTTTAGACAGATTCAGGACAGTGCCCAAACTGTCACAGATGGACTAGTTGAGCTCTGACAGTGGGGAGAGGGTCATTGGATACAAAATGAGATGGAATGGCCACCAAGGTCATCTGATTAATTTGTTTTTTACTTCTTCATGTTTGGACATTTCAAAAACAAGGTTTTTACATCTCCCAGTTATCTGCAATCGACACAAAATGGATGTTTTAGCACTCTTGTCGACGTTTGTTCAAATATGGACGTCATAGGCGTGTCCATGTGTTAGTATCAAGTAAAATTTATTATCTCTTCTACGGATCCGTATTCTACGTAACTCCGTATGATGTGTTACTTTCACTTCGCTATCTATGATAAAAGGTGATAAATTGTTTGAATTCAAAACAAAACATTGCTATAAGTGTTTGGTTAAGTTAAAAAATAGGATACTGACTACACTTATACTGTGTGTTAAATCAACATATTGTCACTTGTGATTGTGAATAATTCAACATGTATCGCTACGATTATTTTCATATTGAAGCGGAAGTTAGCTAGACAGTGTACATGTTTGTTGGGTGTGGTCGTATTGTGCAATTCGAGTTAATGTTCAAACATTAAACATTAATCAATAAATGAATCAATAATTTAAAAATGTCAATATCTTAATTTCAATATCTTAAACAAAACGTAGAACTAATTGAGAAAGTGTGATTTGCTAGTCAATGAGTGTATAATAATGTGAGTTTGGATCACAATTGTCCTTGTAATCCGCCTTCCCACCTGGACCCACAACGGCTTGCCCAAGATATTCAGGGTTATGCTTACCCTGCTGACTGAGAAATTAATCATATGGGTGTTTTGTTAATTTGTAAACATGTTAGCAGGTATTTTCTTCAGTTTGCTAAGGCCCATATCTAAAACAAAACTCTCCAGATTAAAAACCCCTTGTGACATCATCTCTCAATCACTGGTCAACTATCATACTTATACAAGAACATACTTAGGGTGGAATGCAACTTCTCCCATGGCGAGGACTTGCTCACAATAGCATATCATGTTTGAAAACTATTCTAACTGACACACTTTCAATTTCAATAGCAGTTGCTATGTCAGATAAGCTCAAACATGATAAGGACAAGAAATGCATTGATAAGCTTTTGTATGGAAACATGCAGTGCATGCTTTTGTGAGCATGTCCTTTTGTAAGTATGATTTTCGTCCATCTCTGGTTAGTTGACCAGTGATTGAGAGATGTCACAAGGGGTTTATACTCTGGATAATTTTTTCTTAGAGATGGGCCTTTTGCAAACTGAAGAAAATATGTTGCTAAAATGTTTGAAAATATACAAAACAGGACAAAGAGTTAACAAATAGTCAATGTATATACTAATACACAATAGTTTAAAGCAACTTGCGTTTGGATTTCAGGAAACCTTTACATCGTTGCTTATTTGTCCATGTACATATTGTAGTCATGGGTACATTGCATAAAGCATGTTTGGAGTGGACCTTTTTTTCGTTAACGATTTATATTTATTGCGTGATTTGGTCTGATTGATTAGTTTCGACAGAAGAGATGTTGTCCGCATCTTGATGTTGCTCTTCATTGATTTATTGGTCATCACGTCTCTCCTCGTTAAAGCACTTACGTGATTTAGCAGTTTGTCCACGAATATATTTCCACAGAATTTCGAGTAAATATTATAAGTGTTTCTCCTTCCTTATCTCTAACCTGAGAGCGTGAGTGTAATATTAGATCTCGGTAAAGTGTGAGGATGGTTGAGCATGGTATCATTTTTGGGAAACTCGCAAGACAGTTTTGATTGTTTGATTATTATGTCTTGCCTTTCAACGGTATATATGTAATATTGAACATGTTATTCTCACAAGCACTAAACACTCGCCTATAAACAACCATGCAGAGGAAATAAATGAAGAGGACAGAAGAAATTGAGAATATTGTGCTGAAGTATAATTTTGTTATAATGCAATAAATACCTTGGGGCCAAATGTGTGAGCATTTATTAATCAATTAGTGATTGACATTAATTACAGTATTACACTACATATAATGTGCTTACTGGTTTACTTTAGGTAAACCTAGGCGTACTACACCGGGCTCGAAAAAAAAATTATCGTTTTGTCAAACGGCAAGCTATAATTGTAATACCGACATGCAACATTTGATATAAATTGTTATGTTGCTTTGAGTGGATCTTGTTCTCGTTAAGGATTTATATTTATGGGGTGATTCGGTCTGATTGATTAGTTTATACGTAAGAGATGTTTTGAAAATCACGGTGTTTTTCTTTATTGATTTATTTGTTGTCACGGTTATCCTCGTTCGATACTTTGGCCGTTTTCTTGCGAATATAATTCCTCAGAATTTCGAATAAATATTATAAGTGTTTCTCCTTCCTTATCTCCAACCTGAGGGCGTGAGTGTAATTACACCTCGGTAGAGAGTGAAGATGGTTGAGCATGGTATCATTTTTGGGAAACTCGCTAGACAGTTTTGATTGTTTGATTATTTTGTCTTGCCTTTCAACATATCTATGTAGTATTGAACATGTTATTCTCACAAGCACTAAGTACTCGCTTAAACAACCATGCAGAGGAAATAAATGAAGAGGAAAGAAGAAATTGAGAATATTGTGCTGAAGTATAATTTGTCATAATACAAAAAATACCTTGCGGCCACATGTGTGAGCGTGTATACATTAATTAGTGATAGAGAAACAAAGACATTAATTACAATATTTCTGTACATCTAATGTGCTTACTACTTTACTTTGGTTAAACCATGCTACATCAATATTATTTAAGATATTTGATTGATGACGTACATGTAATAAACACGTGCAGCTTTGCATTTGCATGTGTTTTATTTACAATTTACTTCATCGCATGTACAAAATTAAAGGGATAATTGAGTATTGGTCAAACTTAACTTTAGTAACCAAAACCTGCACCATTACGGTACAAACCAATAGTTATAACTCCACCATGCTCGAAAAGTATACACAATTACAAACGACAAAGTAAAACCCCTGTTATCATTCAAAAAGAGCCGTTACAACTCAAGAGTCAAATTAACTCTAGAGAACGCTAGCGCGAAGCGCTAGCTTTCCAAGTCCTCTTAATACGGGACAGAAAATGAATATTGTTTGTGCAAGCTAATTGTGCTTAAAATTATACATATCCACCGATTCATTCTCCAATATGTGATCCAACTATCGGTTGGATTACAATTATGATTTTTCCCTCCATTCCGCTAAAAGTCAGTGATTTATGCGCCTCCTCGACTTCTATCCGTGTGTTAGCGCGACTCCGAACATATTTTGAACGAAAGATGATCGCGATGGCCGCCGATGCGAATGGCGAACGGCACTTGCGATACACATTGTATGCGCGGTAAGCACAATTAGCGTGCACAAACAATATTCATTTTCAGAGCGCTAGCGTTCTCTAAATCTGATTGCCGGTGACAATCACTTTTATAAAATATTTTGAAAGCAAATGTCACAACAATGAGAGCATTTGAATGGGAATTATTATTATTTCCCATGTTTTTTTTTTAATGATCTTTCACATGGAATTGAAATCAACCAAATCAGTTACAATTAAAAAATATTTTTTTGGGGGGCACTTCGGAAAATACCAATACTCAACGCTCCCTTTAATCATCGTTTTATAATATTGCAGGCAATTTTAAACTGTTTCATGAAAATGACTCGTAAAAATAGCACACATGGAAAAATAAGATACATCTCCCACTAAAAGAAATAAATACGAATAAATATGACAACCCTTTGGACAAAATCATTGACATCAATTACATCAAAATAAATAATCTTTACATAATTCAATAAGTGAATATACATAGCCCATGTCAGCGTTAACTTTGGTATCAAACTTCATTAAGCTTTAACAAATATATACATTGCAATGCATCCTAAATGAAATAAATTACATGACATTAAACGTTTTCTTTCTTCTTCAATACATTAATTCAATAATTACAATTAATATCCACAGTTTAGTTTGATATCACATCATACATATACATGCATTATTTTAAATAGTTGTCGGGTTAACCCTAACCCTAACCCCACACTTGGATTTGCTTAATTAGTTTGTCAAGAAGGGCATTCCTGGAGCTGACTTTTCCCTTAGCTCGGTCATATGGGCCGTGTGCGCCAAAGATCTATCTAAGGTAACTTCAAGGTAGACATGACTAGCACAGTGTTCCAGTCTGATTCCATTCTAAGTGATCTTCAGTTTCCGGTTTGCATGCGTGTTCTTCAGATGTAAGACGCATACTTGAGTTGTGGTTCGATTAGCCTTTGTAACAGATGGTTCTCTTTGCAGCACGATGAGGTTGTTTTGAGCTTCACACAAGGTGCCATCTGCCTTGAGGAAGTCATCCTCGTTGGTATATTTTCGAAACAGTGTAGACGTTTATATTAGTTTTTCTTCAATTGTTGAATAAAATGTGGGACTAACATTTATTCCAATCGTAACATTTATTTGATATTTCAGCTCTTTCTGAATCGATTATGATGAAATAAAGTTTGTGTAAGCTAGAAAATCGCGTGCTCTTCTAATATTACACTTAGTTTTCCATCACCTCACAAATTAATTATTTCTTGAAGCGCCCTCTAAAACCAAAGGAACAAAGGATGTTTATGGTCCTTTGTTAGAACTTAGATTGTTCTGTATCAGTAGAAATTGTGGAAAATACGCCAACACCTTTCAGTTGTGTAGTTCCGGGAACAAGGATGTTGCTTGAAACCCAGATTGTGGCGGTCCATACCGAGTGGAAAGCATGGTCAGTAGTCGAGGTTGTGTCAGTTACTTTACTAACTGTGGCATACTATTATGTTAGGTTAAACGAACGGAATTTAGGAAATTGTTCTACATGAATGCAATATTTACCCTAATCAGTCTCATCCAGCGGACTTTAAATATTGCAGGTTGTGCAATGTGACATTTCATGAGCAAGCACTTAGGGTGCATCCACTAAAAAAGCAATATCCAATCTGTGTACCATCGGGTCCAATTATTTGGTAGGTATTGTAACGTTAAGCATGTTGATCATTTCAATGTTAATCTTTACTTTCTTTATACACAGTTATCAAAAACAATGTTACCTTAACCCAACAATAATATTTACACAAATCAACGAGCTGATGTATTTTTCTTTTACGATTATGTTGATAGGCTAGACTCTGATTTTGTTTTTGTACTCGTACAAGTCATATAGTTAACAAACATCAGTTACACATCAACAGTACATCAATGAATAACACAGTTTACACAATTTTGAATAAGTTCAATTAGAGAGAAAGAGAAAGTAAGAACAAAATAACAGTTGTCCGACTTAAAATGATAATTACAGGATAATATAAAACAAAATAAAAAAATATGTTTACACGTTACGTGCCTTTGAAGTATGTCTTCATCTGTTGTCCTCCAAATTATATCTTTATTTACTTTACTTCTCCATTTAATTTCTTCCAGAACAATTTCAAATATTTTGTTTATTTCCCTAAATAAAATAAAGGATCCTAAATGTATTAACATATTTTGAAAGAATAACATTGGCATACCTTTTCGTCTTTTCCTGTCTACAACAATATCTTCTTAATCAATTGTCAATTTTGCAGTACCTATTGTAACCTTTAAAAAACTGTCTAATTTTCTTCCAAAATAATTTATAGAATATACAATCAAAATATAAATGACAGTAATTTTCAACACAATTACATTTCACAATTACATTGATGCTAATACCAGTTCCTAACTAGATAATTTGTATGATTAGTTATACTGAACAGAAATATTCACAATAATGTGCCTATCATAAAGATGTCTACACACAAATATGTAAATTGTATGTGGGAGCTAAACACAACTATATCATTTTAATTATCACTCCCTAATTATTACTGTATGATACTTGCATATTACTTTAAAATGTTTTAGAGGACATAACGGACTTAAACCATTCATCTATGGGAACAATCAAATGAAAAGCTAAGGCCTGGTTTTGAATGTTGATAGTAACACCCATAATGTGTTGATCTAGACCTATTTTAGTTGTACCTCAAAAGCTCGTATTCAGACGAGTCAAAGAATTCATCCAGGTAAAGTTGACCCGTACCTCTGCCATAGGGTTCCGCTGACACTCTTCCGCTTGCTCCATCACTGGCTTGCAATGCACAACTCCCATGCTCTAGAGAAGTACGGGTCGCCGATGAAAACAAGGTTAGCTGCCCGATGTCATCGCAGATGCCACAATCACTGCTTGGAGCTGGGATGTCGCCTGGAGCTGGGATGTCGCCCGGGTAGCAACGGAACTGACTACACTCATTAACTGCTGACACCGCTTCGCTATTCTCGCCAGGCTGTGATGCGACAGGGCACGAGTCGTCAGGGTCGTGGTAACCGTTGAGATCAGAAGTAGCGGGGATGTCTGAAATCGCTCGTGAACGTGTAGTCTCGTCGTATCCGTCTGGAATATGAGATTCTGCTGGGCTACCACCCGACATCGTAGGACAAGACTGCCAAAAACCGGTCAAAAAATGGGTCAGGTAGCCTAGCGCAGTATTATGATAGTTATAGTGATATATTTATAATTATTGAGGCCAATTGCAAACACGTCATACCTATACACAAATATAAATCTTTGTTGACCCTTTTAAAGCTTGCATGACTACGTTAACAAATATCTTGACTTGGTAGTGCTGACCAACTTTCGACCTCAGCGCAATGCAAATTTCTTCTTTCCTAAAGTTTGCTCTAAGGACGTCGTAATCAGAATCATCAATCTCGGCAGAAATGTTGAAGGACAATCTATCAGTGGACTTATGATGCTTCACCCTCTTTCTCTTTTCTGGTTTGGCATACAACATACTAAGCATTTCATCATCAGCAGTATTATAATCTACCGATATATCCTCGATGGTTGGAATTGTTTTGTTATGACCACTACCCATCAGACCGGTGACTTCGTTCTGTTTGCAATCATCCACCGTGCTGTACATGTTCTCAACATCTACGCCTTCACCAACAGCACCAAGTGTCGCAACATCGATTTCTGCTAAATTCCCACCTTTACGAATCTGGACACGATTCACATGCATTGTAGCCATTGTATTCAGGAATGCTCCACTTTCCTCATATGGCACACAGTTATCCGGAAATTGCTTCTTCTTTGGGTCACCAGGGCAGGTCCTCGGAGGCACCTCCGGTGCATGTTTAATCGACCATGACGAAACTACATCATGTTTATTCCCTCCATTAGATATTGATGGATTACCGTTGCCAGGAAGGTTACCCACGTTCGGAAATGTGAGCGTACGATGTGGTGACATGGACGCCATGTGCATCGTACTTGCTGGGTTGGATCTTGACATGGCAATGGGAATATTTCGTTGGTCGCTGTTCAGTCTTTCACTAAATGTGCGTTTTCGCGCTACAAGGTATAGTCCTGTTCCGATGGTACAAATGAGTGCCACAGATAATGCTACGATAATCAAAATGTAGGTCAATTCATTTTTCTCGTGTCTACCTTCAATGTCGTCCGATGGATGGATCTTCATGGTTCTGTCAGAGAATTGTGGTTGTTCTATATATGTAGAAATGGTGGATAGTACGCCGCCACCTACCAGTTGTGTAGCCCCGGGATCAAGGATGCTGCTTGAAACCCTGGTTGAGGATGTCCATGAGGATGCAGAATGGAAATCATGTTCATTAGTCGAGGTTTTGTCAGTTACTTCACTAGCTGTGGCATATGTTAGGTTGAACGCAAGGAATTTAGAAAATTGGTTTACATGAATGTAATATTCACCATAATCAGTCTCAACCAGCGGACTTTTGATAATGAAGGACAAACACTTGAATCCACATACTTCAAGTGTGGAATGATGGTTGTCCTCGATTAAATTTCGACATGTTGATGAGCATGCACTTGGAGTGCTGCAGCCACTGAAAAAACAATATCCAATTTTTGTGCCATCGGGTCGTTTTAATGTGTATGTATTTGCAAATGACGCATGTTGATCAATTATACACTTTACACTGACAACCGTCCCATTGATTTCTAGTTCATGATATATCTCACACACTACTGACAATGAAAGACATGGCTGAACTGTGAGAAACAATGATATTGCTGCCAAGAATACCTCCATCTTGCACCAAAGCATGTTCTATCGTTGACTGATCATCTCAGAGTGTGAAGATATTAATAAAGGATCAGACTGGTGAATGTCGGGAGATATAAAAACACATTATGTTGAGTCTACTTGATAAGTCTGGTAATAAAACTTTATATGTTTTTCCGAATTTGATGGTTTGGACTAGCGTGTCATGTAGACCATTATTTATGTTCGCCAATTTATGAACTTTATAGTCTACGAATTTCCCTCAGTCCGTTATTTATTGGCTTCACTTTCGTATCCCAACAATGATAATCATGAAAGCGCTTAGAGCCTGTTTGCATTAGGCGCTAAACAAATACGTTATTTATTATTATAATTTGTATTGCTTTCGAAATGTATCTTCTTTATTTTGTACTTATGTTTTATATCTATAATTTTGAACGACGGGTTTTTGACTGTTTCTTTGTTATTGTGTCTTTGAATTGCAACATTATAACATATTGTTTCATGATGATACTGATCGAGGACGAAATTGTGTTGATGAGTGTTCATGTCTCCGTTGACTATCATTAACCAAATAATTAAAAGCATATCATAAGCACGTTTGAGTATTTTATTTGAACACATGCAGACATAAAGCAAAACATGCAACGCAAATAAGTATTATTATTAAACCAAAAATTTGATACGAATTCAGAAATGTATTTCGTTACGCTTTTACAGTAGGAGCGCCTAGCGTGTTTTAATGAGGCTAAACGAATTTTTGTATTCAAGTCTACCGATAGAGGGCGCATGAGCTTCCAACTCGCTCGGTACGATGCGATCAACAAAGCGATTTGACAGCATCGTTTGTCGCCCTCTCTATTTGGCTACATGTTTACTCAATATGGCGATATGTCTCGGTAAGTCAATCTTGACATTATTAGCTTTCGTTTGATACCAATTTTGCCATATTTTGTTTAATTTTTGACATGTTTTTTGTCATCAATAAAAAGTGATTTTTTTTCGTCCTTACGATAGAGGTTTTGGACATAGTCTTCTTCTTTGCTAGTTCCTGACTGGATGAAACAATGTTTCAGCTAGATTTTGCAAGATATGAGTCGTTGATTATCTGGTTGACCGTATAATGTGAAAAATGGTGGGATACATGTGTGATTTCGGTGAATAAAAGGCAACTGAAATCGGCTGAAATCTCACTAACTAGCGATGTTTTACCGGAAGTTGTGAGGAACTTTACTCGAAACCGCGGGAAATAACCATGGTTACCGTGGTAAAGCCGGGAATTCTTCCGTAGCCCGAGAGGTCGCCAGCGATAGTTTTCTACTTGCTCAGTCCCATATGCTCAAATTCGTGTGGGAGTGGAAGCGGAATGCATTGTAATTTGTATTTGTAGTTCTATTTGCAATTACTAATCATCAACGACTGTTCAGCATTTAGATGAGGGTAAGTTGTAGATCTGAACCTAATTTGTATTCCTCGATTCTTGTTGGAACAGATAAAATCGTGAGTTTATTTTCATTTTCAATATTTATTTATTCTATTTTTAGTTAGTAGAATAGTATTTTAGTAATAGTATAGTAACCTTTTTTCCCTTTCTAATCTAAACAGGGATTCCTTGGATTGGAACCTGGCCTGGCCATCTGTCATCTGTTTCAACTTTCATCTTCCGAAGAGATTATCTTTGCCTTTGGGGATTCTACTGTACGTGATTTGGAGGACAGACAATGTTATTCAGAATTTGAAACCAGAACTTGTCTTCTGAAGTCAATGTGAATTTGTTCCTGGCGGTACGGTACACACCTTTTCTTTATGAATGTTAAATGATGGACAGAGAATGAGAGATGGTGGACAATACTTATAATAACTAGTAACTGACTGTGTCTGTATTGCACATTACTAGGAACAAATAATTTGGAATTTGGGAAAGAGACCAGCTTCATTTCCGCGAACTCTTCAATATGCAGTTTTTCTTCGGACTAGTATTATTATTCGCTGGATGGGATTCATTCAACAGCCAAAGGAAATTGTTTTCTTGCATACAATTTGGAACTCTTCCTGATAAAACGTACTTCACATAGTATTTTATCTGCACCGGTAACAAGAAAAGTGCCAAAGAAACTGTAAACAAAAAACTGTTTACAACGCAAAAAAATAAACTTATTGGTAAAGGATAGAAAGAATGACTTGCATACATATATCAGAAAGGGAATACGCAGCGCATCAAGGCCAAGGGCAAAGAAGTCTGCAGAGGTACATGTATGTACACATGTAGATCGCTTTGGTTTGACATTCCCTAAGTGGCTAGATGATCCTAAGGAACCAATCGCCATGTGCCTGACCTGCACCCATCAAGCACCTGATGCTGCCAACCTCCTGCATCATCCACCACGACATCCAACTCTTGCCAGCGATCGTCCAGCGCAACTCCAACTTGCAAATAACCATCCACCTGATGCACCTAACAATTGCCCATCACAGCCTTAGGTTTATGGAAATCACTAGTTGCCCAAGCAGGTACATTTTGTTCCTAATTCTCATGATTATGTTGTAATAGTCTTGGGGTCACAGAAATCTTAATTGACGTCCACAGTGAAAAAAAATAATGATCCAATATTTTCTTGCAGCCATGCCTCTTCTCAAATTTGCTATCAGTACATGAAACATAATTTTATTGCATTTTAATTTGAAATATATTTATGATATTTATCATTTATCTATTCTAATTAGAAGGTATGCATAAACATTGTTAATGTTATACAAATATGTGGTTAAACTGCAAAAGAAGACAATCTTGACAATATTTTTTTAATGTATTTTTCATACTATCAGGTCCCAAGAGTGAAGTTTGTACACCTCGACCATCATTCAACATGGCCACCAGATACAGCCAACCTGCACCCTCCACAGTCACCTGATGCTGCCAACCTGCATCATCCACAACATCGAACTCGTGCCAGTAATCGTCCACTGCTAGAGTACCCACGTTTACCAATATCCATCCACCACAGGCACCCTATGTACCCAACCATTGCACACCACAACCACACCACACCAGGGCAATATCTGACATTTTACAGGTGCATGTTTAATATTATCAAGAACGGATACACAGGAATTACAGAAACAGACTGATTGTAGATTAATACAAAAAACTTTCATCGGTTACAGAGATTCATATGAAAAATTTACAGCTTCAACTAACCTTAAATTAGGGAACGAAAGCTCGTCAGTCACTAATTTAAGGTTAGTTGAAGTTGTAAATTGTTCATACTTGTAGATTGAAATTCCATAAAGAATTTAGAGACTCATTACACCTGAGAAAGATGCATCAACAAGATATGCCAATCTGTTTCTTAGCCACCTATTTATTGTGCACCAAAGAGGCTGAGGTTGAAACAAATTGAACTTAAATGAATTTAATAATATTTTCTTTGCAGTGTATTTCTATACCAAAATCCATTTTTCTGTGCAGGAAACATCTTTTATTTCTAAGTTTTAAATAAATGCATTTTTAACACATTGTTCTGTTTGTAGTTCTGCACAATCTGTAGTTTAGGTAAGTGACAAAAATATTCATCGTTGAATATTCCACTGGAAGGGGATACAAAGCTACAACAAATCAATATTTCATTCACACCCAATGATCAGAATTATGTTTGTCAGGCTCGTCACCAATACTGTTTAAGTAAAGTCTCATGTAAACCCACATTATGAGTAACAGCATTAAAAACAAATGGAAAATTTAGAAAACGTATCAAATATAACTTTTTTTCTTTCAAAGACCCAGTTCCAATCATTTCACTTCTTGATAAATTTGTATAAATGCAATGGTGGATTTTTACTGATGCATGTATACAACTATTCCTTTAAAACGCGTGGGGAATTACATATTCAGACACAAGAACATTTTTATAGATGTCATAGGAAAAAACCTAGTTTATGGCCAAACTTCTTGACGAGCTAGGAGATGTTTTCCTCACACGTAAATCTATATGAAAAAGGTGTGGCACAACTCTGTAGCTCAATTTAGAGTTCAGTCTATGAAAATGAAGATGATCATTCACAACCTTTGATTTCTTTTTGTGAATACTGGTAATAGGATTTATTGTTATTTTGAAGTGATCACTATGACTGATGAGTGATGAATCATTGATGGTGGGGAGGACGATGGATGATGACATGATGATTGTGACGATGACGTCGATGATGATGTCGATGATCGTGAGGATAATGACGTGATTATCGTTACGATGACGGTGGTGATGATGATAATGATGATGACATGATGATTGTGACGATGATGTTGGTAATCATGACGATGGCGTCGATCGTGACGATGATGCTGTCGATGATGACGTGATTATCGTTACGATGACGGTGGTGATGATGATGATGTTGATGGTGATAATGATGGTGATGTTGATGATGCACGATGATGATGCATGCTGATACTTGATAATGATGAAGATGTTGACAATGTTGATCGTGATGATGACGATGCCAGTAACGATGTTGATGATAATGATAATGATGTTGTTGATGATGGTTATGACAATTAACTGTATGGCAAAAATAAAATTAGAGATTATAGTTCCAAGTAACCAATTTCACTGACATACAACAGAGTAATTTGAACCCCGGTTCAAAAATATATGATATAAATTATATAAAACAAATAATGAGCTTTAACAATTGAAATTTACACCAAATGATTATGAATATCTACCCCTCTGATCCTGAAAAAAAAAATGGAAAGAACAATCTTCTGGAATGGTTTTGTAAGAAACTTCACTAAATATTACAAAACTAAGTCTTATGTATTTCTTTGAAACAAGATGTTACGTAATAGGGTGGCAAATTACATTACATAGCCACAACATATAGTTCATAATTTAGCACATGTCTTACTCTTTCAAATGATACCTCACTTACAACCATATAGCACCTTCTAATGATTTTGTACATTTTTTTAGGTAACTGAAATATAAATTCCACTCTGTAACTGAATTAACATATGCTCAGCAGTATGTAGTACTATACCTAGAAATTATGAGTATAAGTATAATACATATTATTAATTGCTCACATGCGTGAGAAGCCTTTGTAATGCATTTAACGTTACTATTGCAATCCCAGTGAAGACATTATTTGTATTTTCACTTTTTTCTTGTTCAAGTCATGTTTGATGATAACAACATACACAATAATACGTATGTGGGGCAATATAAAGCCGTTTATTCCGGGGGTTACGCACCCGAAAGTAAAATCAGGTGCGTGTTCGTTCATGGCCAACTGCATGCAGAGCACGCTGTACGTGATAATCGCGCAGTACATAGAGAATCGACGCAGAGCAAGAGATGGCGTGGTATCCCCCGGTTCGAAATGATCGCAAATCGACCATGTCAATTATCTGCCGAAGTCTCGTATGCATCGCCTAGTATTTTGCTAGTTCCTGACCGGATGAAAAAACAACATTTACAGAAAGTATGATATTCTGCTAGAGCAATATCTATAAACAGTAGTAAGTAATTAATATTTTGGATACACGGAGAATGAAAAGTGTTTTTTAACGAAAGAAATTACTTTTCAAACTTATTTTTTTCACAAGTTTTTATTCCTATTTTTACACATTTTAAAACATCAATTTTTACGAGTTGAATACCATATTACAATCTTTATAGTTTAAGCTTACAATTTGTGGCAAATTCATGGTCGGAAAATTAATTCTGAGCACACAGGGAGAAGGGGAACTGGGCCATGACGTAGCTCATTATATGCATTATATGCAATATTTTATGCATACGACTTGCATTCATGCAAGCGATTCACAACGCGTTGCGTACCTACTGTTTATATGAGATTTTAAATGAAGAAATCTTTGTAAATATCATCTCAATGCGCGATCAAATATTTCTTAAATTATTGTATTTCCTGCTTTCAGTGTTACCCCGTTCACTACGTTATTCTGAAATCCCAATATACTTTGTACATAGCCCACCCGGTTCCCGTAAGCAACGGATTACTTATGTTCTCCCACGACCACAAAACACACACCTAAACAAGCAAACAATGCGGAAGATACAACAAAAAGTAGAAGAATAATGTTCTGAAATGTTTCGTAGCTTCTTCGACGGGATTATTTAATTTGTGCAGCAAAACTTATCTGGTGCATTTCACCTGCATATATAAGCTGTACTTGTCATCTTAATCGTTTAATCATTACTTAATATATACGCAATTATTATACCAAATTCAACTTTATCACACCTATAGAATTTACAAACATTAATCGGCTGACGTGGGATTTTAACGATTTATATGTTGATAAGCCAGAATTTCGTTCGTACAAATCATATAGTTTACAAACATCATTTACGCATCAAAAATGTTACACAAATTTGAATAATTACAACTATATAGAGAGAAAGACAAAGTAAAAAGAAAATAACACGACAGTGCCGACTTCAAAGAAAAATCTCAGGATTCTATAATAGTTATGTATACATTCTACAAGTCTTTGAATATGTATTAATGTGTTTTGTTTTCCAAATTATGTCCTAACTTAATTCTCCATTTAATCTCTTCAAGAAAAACTTGTAATATATTTAGAAAATTCAAATTTGTCTTTCTCTAAATAAAATAAAGGATCCTACATTTAGTAATTCGTTTTGAAAGAGTATAATTGGGGTATGTTTTCCTCCATTCCTACCTACACTACTATCTTCACAATCAATGTTCACTGTTTAATGTTTCAGTACCTATTTTAATCTTTAGACATAACTGGCTCAATTTCTACCAAATTAATTTAGATAATATACAATGAAACAAAAAATGATAGTAATTTTCAACACAGTTACATTTTTCACATAATGCTGAATTTATCAATTTAAATCGAAATAAATATTCATTAGACTCCAGCAATGTGTGTATCAATTGAAAAGGTGTGTTTTTAATGTGGGCGTATTCTACAAAATCTTAACCAACATCAACATATTCAAATTTGTTCCAACCCAAAACGACACAATGGATTCTAAATCACGAAAACAAATTCAATCATTTGTTTTGTAATAAATATCTACAATAATGTATCATAAAGATATCTACACACACATATCCCAATTGTATATGGGAGCTAAACACAATTATAGTATTCTACTTATCTCTCCCTAGTTATTACTGTATGATATTTGCATATTAATAAATAACATTGTAGAGGACATAACGGACATCAAACATTCATCTATGTCAACAATCAAATAACAAACTAAGGCCTGGTTGTAAAATCCATTCATGTAAGAAAGGACCTGTCAGAAGAAATAACTAGCCACAAAGTCACACAAACAAATAGGGTGACATCAAAGTACACATTGCATTCGTTCTGTTTAAGCAACGTTGACATGTATACAACTTAACTAGAATGCATTTTGTTTACGGACGTACACATTTTGAAAGGAACACTAGTATTGTGTTATTATTTTCCAACATGAATGGTTAATTTAACTTTCCAGGTAGAAGATCAAATGTTTAATAAAAACATTCAAGGATCTTTGAGTCATTCAACCAATATTTGCAATAAAAAGTGTCAAATATTTACATCAGATAGCTCGCATACGATTTCACTCAGGTCGTCACTTCTCATACATGTAGTGTCAGCAAGCTATGTAATAAGACTATCAAAGGACTCCTCGTGGTACAGTTGGCCATGGTCTCTTCTCATTAAAGCATGTGCCACCCACTCGTTTGCCTGCATGGCTTCACTCCATCGCTCTAGGACATCATCATGTACTTAAAATATGGCGAGGGTCAGCATGATCAGGCCAGATGTCGTCATCAATTCCTGGAGCAGTGATTTAACCCGGTGGTGACTGCATTTATAATTTGCAGATTCTCTGATTATGTCTGCTGTATACAACTTCAGTCACTGGAGTTAAGAATCACACAATTGCGTTACATTGAAAATGTCCTTCTTTTTGTTATGTACAGGGAAAATAAGTCACATCAATTGCTTTACATACTTAATTATAGATGCATATTTGGGCTATGTTACTGCCTGTCTATTTGTGGGTTCAGCAGCTCGTAGTCAGAAAAATCAAAGAACTCATCTAGAAAAAGTTGACCCGGATCTCTCCCCAAGTCTTGCGATGACGCTCTTCCGCTTGCTCCGTCACTTGACTGCAACGCATCGCTCTGATGTTCTAGGGAACCAACGGCTGGCTGCCCGAGGTCAGCGTAGATACCAAAATCACTGCTTGGAGCAGGGATTTCGCCCGGGTAGCAATGAAAGTGACTACCCCCACTCCCTGCTGACACCGCTTCGCTATCCTCTCCAGACTCTGATGCCACCTGGCGCGAGTCATCAATGTCGTGATCCGTGTTGAGATCAGAAGGAGCGCGGATATATGGACGCCCTTGTGAGTCTGCGTCCGTGCCATGTCCTTCTGCAATGTGAGCTGCAGCTTGGTTTCCACCCGACATCGTATGACAAGAGTGTCAAAAAACGGTCAACAAACGATTCAGCTTTCCAAGCGTAACGCTATAATCGGAATTGTGACATTTCTTTTTCACTGAGGCAAAGGTGAAACCACTTTATGCCGATTCAAGAAGCTGACTCTTAGTTGACAATATCAAAGCTAACAATACTATGTTACACAATACATTGACTCGGTAATGCTGGCCGACTGTCGGCGTCATCACAATGCAAACTGTTTTCTGTACAAAGTTGTGTCTAAGGACGTCATAGTCAGATTCGTCAACCTCCGCAAAAATGTTGGACGCTGATTTATTGTTTGACTTCTGACGCTGAACCCTCCTTTTCTTCTCTGGTTTGGCATACAACCTACTGAGCATCTCATCATCGGCAGTATTGCAGTCTACCGAGAGATCCTTGACGGTCAAGGTTGGTATGTTAGGATCACTAGCCACCAGCCCGGTGGCTTCATTTTGTTTGCAATCATCTACCGTGCAGTACGTGTTCTCATTCTGTACTCCTCCACTGTCAGCACCAAGCGTTGCAACACCGTGTGCTGCTGAAGTCCCTTGGTCCTTGTTAATCTGATGACGATTTGGACGTGTAGTGGGCACTGGGCATGCTGCGTTGAAGTTAAACCCGCTCTCTTCGTATGGGGTGCAATCATCTACCAACAATTGTACCTTGTTACGGTCACCAAGGCAGGTTCTTGGAGGTAACTCGGGTGCGTGATCCGTCGGAGGATTGTTAATGCCGAAGCGGGTATTCACACGTCCAAGAGATGTTAGCGGAGGTTGGGAAGACATCGAGGCCATATCTATCGCCTCGACAGTATTTGATCGTGACAGGGCAGCTGAACTGTTCTGTAGGTCACGGTTTACTGTTTCACTTCGTGTGCGTTTTCGTGCTAGTAGAAATAGTCCTGTTCCGATGGTGCATATGAGTGCCACTGATAGTGTTAGGAAAGTGATTTTGAAAAATAAGTCGGTAAACATTGTGTTATTGCTTTCAGATTCAGCTTTTGTGTCAGTCAATACATGAGTCGTGCACGTTTCTTCTTGACATTGGGACTCCCCTTTCGGTGGTACATAAACAGTAGGTCGCATTCCGTCTGTTATCAGTTCTGGATTCCCGCCACCAAGGGAATGGCTTGGAATCGTTACTTTGATTGAAGATGAAGACTTAGGATTCACGTGTTCACAAGTCGACGTTCCTTCATTTCCATGAATTTCCGTTGTAAACGTAGTCAGATTCAAAGCGAGCACTTTTGCAGAAGAATTGACAAAAATGTAGTATTCTCCGTAATCGGTGTCAAGCGAAGGATCAATAATACTCAATAAAAAACATTCCCGCCCGCATAGTTCAAATTTGAAACGATCATTGAGTTCTTCCTCGGTCTGACACCTAAATAAACAATAACTTGGCCGGCAACTGTTGGGATAACAATGCCCAATCGCTTCTTCACCGGATCGATACAACTGGACACTTTCATTCACTCTTAAGGGCCGTTCGGCTGCGCAGCGAACTTTGATTATTCTCTGATTCGTTTCTAACTCAAATGTTTGTCGCTCACACTTAAAAAACACCGACAAACATGGCTGTATTATAATAATCCATGCCATGGCTGCAAAAACAAAACTGATCAGGCATTCCATTCTTCTTGCTTGCTTTGTTGAATTGTTCAGCTTTATAAAGTGAAATGTAAATAATTGTAAGCTCTAGTGGGAACAAAATTGGAAAGTTATACAGCCTCTGGGAGATGACTCTCGCGGGTGTAGACTATTATCTGAAATGTAAAGGAGTCTTTATGACCCAGTCTGACAAGTATTTCTTCTTTCGTGTCCATACACCTTCACTTCTTCATGATTCATAACAGTTTCGTGCCATTATAAACGTCATCATATGTTTGTATGTTATTTATGGATTGTACTTGTTCCCGCCCTTGAATTGAAACAATTATGTAAAGCCTGGGACTGTAAGTTGTTGATTGATTTCCACTTTACATGTAGTTGGTTATTCTTAGAAAGTTTGTGTTTCGTGACTCTAAGTACCATAAATGAATAGTCTCGTTGATTTATACGAGTCTTCGTAATTATACTCTTCAGAAGTCGTTTTTAATTTTGTCTAGTATTATCGAAGTGTTCACTTGTTACACACTATATTAAAGTTTATGTTTTAACATAATGTTGAAAGGACATGAGATGAAAATAATGATTAATATTCAGATACTCCAGTTCCAGGTATTTCGTGCTCTCCAATCACCAGGAGTGCGTGATAACGTCTTCAGATAAACCCTAATATTTATCCCAGGGACTAGTTTGTGCGCCAGCCGTGGCAAATCGGGACGTCTTTTCAATTCCTGGCCTTTCATTTGATTTTATTTTATGGTAATCTTTAGATTTACTTAAGTAAATGGATCTACTGACAGTGGTGACATGTGAAAAACGTAATGAATGGTTTATACAGTGTACTATGTCCACTGTGTATTGTGTGAACATTTCAAGTCGGTATATGGCCGATTTATGAGCAAAATGCAAACTGATATTTACGAAGTCATTGCAATGACTTTGTACACGATTACGACTATGGATAGTTAAAAGGGTATCACCACCCGAAAATCATATTCTTTTAAATGAAAGATAACATCTTTAGTAATCCATTCCATCCAACAAATATTTTTCCACAAAGAATATATAATTAGAAACGCATCACCATTCTAAAGCATGCGTTCATGGGTCTGCGTGTACGAAGACTATCTTTGTCCAGAGCGAAGTAATCGTCCGGGATTCTATTGTCTCCAAACGTACGCGTGGCGCACTCGCAAATGTTTGGCGCGTACGAAACCATGAAAAATTACTGGTTCCGTAAAGGGAGGGAGATGATTCGGTGGATTCGGAATACAGTGCGCCACCTATCGGTTGCAGCAGCGGACAGGCCGATTTCGGGGTCGACATCACAGTACATGTGGATGTGGTTGTGGCAAGATTGGCAGAGCGCGCGCTTCCCGATCATGAGATCCCGAGTTCGAACCCTGGCCACTGCCTTTGCAATATCATTGTGTGGGTTTAAAATGTACCTGTTAAAGGGTACCACCACCCACAAATAATAATATTTTTATAGAAAGGTAACATCTTTAGTATTCCAATCCTTCAATAAGTTCGCAAAAATATGTTTTCAGAAAAAATATATAATTGGAAAACGCATCACCATTCTCAGCCATGCGGTCATGCGGTCTGAATGCGCAGACTATTATGCGAGCAGAGCCAGCGGCGCTCTATGCAGAGCGAACGAATCATCTGGGATTCTATTGACGTACGCGTGAATTGCATTGGCGCACTCGCAAATGCCTGGCCCGTGTGGAACCACGAGATAGCCGTGGTTCCGTAAGTGGTGGAAATTAATTGCTTTGTTTATGAATTACACAGCCCTTGGCAAAATGTTGGGCATTGTTTGTTTAATCATGTTAATTAAACAACCCTTTGCAAAATATAGGGTATCTATTTGATATTTTCTTCAGTTTGCTAAGGCCCATCTCTAAAAAAAACTCTCCAGATTAAAAACCCCTTGTGATATCATCTCTCAATCACTGGTCAACTTACCGGAGATAAACAAAAGAACATACTCACAATAATTATTCCATACAAAATCATTTGCCAATCAATACTCAAATACTAAAAGATTAACAGTACCGGGTAGAATGCAACTTCTCCCAAGGTGAGGGCTTGCTCACAATAGCATATCATGTTTGAAAACTATTCAAACTGACACACTTTGAATTTCAATAGCAGGTGCTATGTTAGATAATCCCCAACATGACATTGTGAGCATGTTCGTTTGTAAGTATGCTTTTCGTTCATCTCGGGTTAGTTGACCAGTGATTGAGAGATGTCACAAGGGGTTTTTACTCTGGATAATGTTTTCTTAGAGATGGGTCTTTTGCAAACTGAAGAAAATAGTTGCTAAATTGTTTGAAAATATACAAAACAGGACAAAGAGTTAACAAAAAGTCAATGTATACTAATACACTATAGTTTAATGCAACTTGCATTTGGATTACAGGGAACCTTTACATCGTTGCTTATTTGTCTATGTACAGATTGTAGTCATGGGTACATTGCATAAACCATGTTTGGAGTGGATCTTCTTTTTCGTTAACGATTAATATTTATTGCGTGATTTGGTCTGATTGATTAGTTTCGACGGAAGAGATGTTTCCAGCATCTTGACGTTGCTCTTCAGTGAATTATTGGTTATCACGTCTCTCCTCGTAAAAGCACTTACGTGATTTAGCAGTTTGTCCACGAATGTATTTCCACAGAATTTCGAGTAAATATTATAAGTGTTTCTCCTTCCTTATCTCTAGCCTGAGGACGTGAGTGTAATATTACATGTACATCTCGGTAAAGTGTGAAGATGTTGAGCATGGTATCATTTTTGGGAAACTCGCAATACAGTTTTGATTGTTTTATTATTATGTCTTGCCTTTCAACGGTATATTGAACATGTTATTCTCACAAGCACTAAACACTCGCCTATAAACAACCATGCAGAGGAAATAAATGAAGAGGAAAGAAGAAATTGAGAATATTGTGCTGAAGTATAATTTGTCATAATACAAAAAATACTTTGGGGGCAAATGTGTGAGCATTTATTAATCAATTCGTGATTGACATTAATTACAGTATTACACTACATATAATGTGCTTACTAGTTGACTTTAGGTAAACATAGGCCTACTACACTGGGCTCGAAAAAAAACTTATAATGTTTCACATGGTAATATCTTCCATCAAAATGAACAAAAATGTCACACAGGATTACTTCAATACTCTACTCTAATTACCTCTCAATATCCAGACGATTACCATACTGACAGATCTGAAAAATTCACTGGCATGGAACCAATACCTATATCACATGTCACAGCCTGCAGTGGCGTAGCGTGGTTGGACTGATTGGGGGGGGGGGGGGGGGGGGGGCACGCACAATTATTGAGGGGTGGCACACCTTATGTATTTCTTTGTTTTTTTCAAAAATTGTCCTCTTATGTTTTTGTATTGCTTTTTCGAGATTATTTTTTTTCAAAATACTGACAGCCTGGATATTTCGGCAACAGAGTTTAAAGCACGTGAGGAAGTCAACATAATTGAAATGAAGGTAATGTCAGTTACCCTAACACAGGCATAGTGAGTATGCCCACCTTGTCCATTGAAGCATTCAGTGTATCTGCTACGCATGCTGTCCACTAGGTTTCTGATACAGACTTGGGGGGGGGGGGGGGGGGTTGTTCCACTCTTCCTGTAGAGAAGCTCAGAGTTTGAGCATTAAAGTCATACCTGTAAAGTGTCCAAATCCACCAAAATTACTTGGAGCTTCCTCGTTTCTCTTCTACCGTGTTTTTAGCTTATGATGAAAGAAGAATAAAATAGGGTTGATTTTTTCAAAGGTCCCGTTAGTATGAAGATAATTATCATTTAAATCTTTTATTTCAATCACGTTGATTAACCCTTTTGATAAAAAGTACAATTGTCCTAGCTGAGAACGTCCGCATGCAGCACCCGTGAGAACATTCCGGAGATTGAACTTTGAGCCGAGCGAGTGCAAATTCCATGAATTCTGTACTACGTGTGTAACATACAGGGGTGCGAATATCTCAAACGGATCATTCATTACTGCGACAAATGTATGGCAGGCCATCAGTATTCGGTGATAAAATAGAACTCAATATTCGTTTTTTTTTCACTAGGTAAACAGTGTTCCTTTTCTTTCAAACTTTCACAAATCTTTCAATTGTATTTTAAAATGATATTGATATAGGATTGAAGTCTCAAATGTCATTTTGTGCAATATCTGACACTTTACAGGTATGACTTTAACAGGCAAAATATGGTCCTGCAAGCTGTTCCATGTCAGTGCATGGTGCTGCTGTGTCAGTTGGGCAACTGCTTGGTTCTGACATATGTTTAAAGTAGAGTATTGAAATAATCCTATGTGTAATTTTGGTTCATGTTGATGGACAGGATTTTAAGATAAGACCATGTTAAAAAATGTTAGTTTCTTTTTGAGCCAAGTGTATTATGTTTATTACACAAAATTGTTATACATATAACACGTGCAGCCTCACTACATGTATTTACATTTGGTTTATGTGTTTTAGCTACAATTTACTTCATCGCATGTACACTGATTATCATCGTTGTATATACAATTCATGTGATATTGCAGGTGATTTTAAAAGTATTTAATATAAATGAATTGCAAAAAAAACACACATGGAACAAATTAAGATAAATCCCCCGCTAAGAACAAATAGATAAACATACACATGACAACCTTTTGACAAAACCATTAATAATTTGCATCAAAATCAATCATATTTACATTATCAAATACGCATTAACTTTGGTATACAACTTTATTACACTTAAATTAATACATACAGTAGAATGTAGTCTAACCAGCAGGCGTTCATATTAAATGAACTGACATACATGGAATTAGACGCCTTTTTTTCAATACATCAATTAAATAATTACAATTAATATCCGAAGATCAGTTTGGTATCACACCATACATATACATGCATTTTTTTAAATAACACATTTGGTACGTTTATAAATTTAAATCAAGGTCCGATAGACCGATAAGAAAAATTAATATCTATTATTCAAACAAAGGAAATACATTTCCCATGAGTTAATACGATTGTATCAACCTATTTATAGTATACACAGATTTAAATTAAAGGTCTGCAATTTAAAATACATGCCCCCAAAATGAATTTGTGTGAAGTGCGGCTGCATTCAACGTTATTGCTGTGAAATGTACCTATTATTACCAAGCATAATTATAAAAGATATGAATTTTGTCCTTATATGGGATTATACAAATTTGGCCAAGAAACCTATTAATAGAAATATTTACAAAAGTATAAATTGGTATGCTGTACATTGATACCGCCAACGCGGAATCGCGTATTAGCTATGTGCAAATGACCGTGTGCGTTACACGAGGTGTTCGCTACTCGGGCTTGTCTCCAGCTTGTCGATAATTCCAGCCGAGCGCTAGTGGCGCGGAAAGTGCGAACGGGCAGTCTGGCGGGTATTGGATTTATTCAGATATTTCTGTATTTAACGATGCTTAGGTTCAGATTTAACCACACAAACCTTATTTAACCCGTTACCTACAAGTTTATGAAATCCCCATAGACTTTGTACACAACCCACTCAGTTCCTGTGGTCAAGGGGTTAAATACGCATTCAACAATATCGGCTACTTTCCAAAATTTGGTACTGGGTTTTCAAACGTTTCAGAGGACATAACTAGGTTAAACCATTCATCTATGGGAACAATCAAATATAAGTTAAGGCTTGGTTGTGAAATCTAATAGTAACGCCCATAACTTGACGATCTCAACAGCTCGTATTCAGACGAATCAAAGAATTTATCAGGTAAAGTTGACCCGTATCTATGCCATAGGGTTCCGATGACACTCTTCCGCTTGCTCCATCACTGGCTTGCAATGCACCACTACCATGCTCTAGAGAAGTACGGGTCGCCGATGAAAACAAGGTTAGCTGCCCGATGTCATCGCATATGCCACAATCACTGCTTGGGTCTGGGATGTCGCCCGGGTAACAACGGAACTGACTATACTCATTAACTGCTGACACCGCTCCGCTATTCTCTCCAGACTGTGATGCGACAAGGCACGAGTCATCAGGTTCGTGGTCAACGTTGAGATCAGAAGGAGCGGGATGTCTGAAATCGCTCGTGAACTTGCAGTCTCGTCGTATCCGTCTGGAATATGTGATTCTGCTGGGCTCCCACCCGACATCGTAGGACAAGAGTGCCACAAATCGGTCAAAATAGGACAGGTAGCCTAGCAACATACTTTCATAGTTAGAGTGACATATTTATAGTTATTTATCGAGGTAAATGTGCAAACACGTCATACGTGAACACATATATCAAACTATGCTGACCCTGTTAAAGCTTAAAGTACTACGTTACAAAGTATCTTTACTTGCTAGTGCTGACCAACTATTGTCCTCAGCACAATGCAAATTTCTTCTTTCCTAAAATTTGACCTAAGGACGTCGTAGTCAGAATCATCAACCTCGGCAGAATGTTGAAGGACAATTTTTCGTAGGACTTCATATGCTTCATCCTCTTTCTCTTTTCTGGTTTGGCATACAACATACTAAGCATTTCATCATCGACAGTATTATAATCTACCGATATATCCTCGATGGTTGGAATTGTTTTGTTATGACCACTAGCCATCAGACCGATGACTTCATTCTGTTTGTAATCATCCACCGTGCTGTACATGTTCTCAACTTCTACGCCTCCACCAACAGCACCAAGTGTGGCAACATCGATGTCTGCTAAAGTCCCACCTTTACGAATCTGGACACGATTCTCATGCGTATAGCCATTGTATTCAATAATGATCCACCTTCCTCATATGGCACACAGTTGTCCGGGAACTGCTTCTTCTTTGGTTCACCAGGGCAGATCCTCGGAGGCAACTCCGGTGCATGATTAAGCGACCATGACGAAACTTCATCATGTTCATTCCCTCCATTAGATCTTGATGGATTACCGTTACCAGGAAGGTTACCCATGCTTGGAAATGGTAGCGGACGATGTGGTGCCATCGACGCCATGTCTATCCTCTCTGCTGGGTTGGAACGTGGGAAGGCAATGGGAATATGGGGCTGGTCGCGGCTCAGTGTTTGACTTAATGTGCGCTTTCGAGCTAGAAAATATAGTCCTGCACCGAAGCTGCAATGAGAGTCACAGACAATGCTACGATAATCAATATGTAGGTCAATTCATGTTCTGTATTTCTACCTTCACTGCCCTCCGAAAAAGTAATCTTCACGGTTCTTTTTGAGAATTGTTGTTGTCCTATATCTGTAAACATGGTTGATAGTACGCCGCCACTTGTCCGTTGTGTAGCCCCGGGATCAATAATGCTGCTCGAAACTCTGGTTGAGGATGTCCATGCGGATACAAAATAAAAGTCATGTTCATTAGTCGAGGTTTTGTCAGTTACTTCACTTGCAGGGTCATATGTTAGGTTAAACGCAAGGAATTCTGGAAATTGTTTTACGTATATGTAGTATTCACCATAATCAGGCTCATCTAGTGGACTATTGACATGGAAGTTGAAACACCTGACTCCACACAATTCAAGTTTATAATGGCGGGTGTGCTCCATTTGAGTGTGACATTTTGATGAAGAGCATTCACTTGTAGAGCTGCAACCACTGAACAAACAATATCCAATTTGTGTACCATCGGGTCGATTTAGTTTGTATGTATTGTAAAATGAAACGTGTTGATCAATAATACACTGTACACTGACAGCCGTCTCATTCGTTTCTAGTTCACGATGTCTCTCACACTGGACTGACAATGTACGGCATGGCTGAATGGCGAGAAACAATAGTAATGCTGCCGAGAAAATCGTCATCTTGCACCACAACATGTTGTTTCTTTGTATCGTATATTTCACTAAGCTTTAGAGAGTGAAGATAATCAGAGGGACGAATGTCGGGAGATATAGAAAAAGCATTATGTTGAGTCTACTTAAACAGTCTTGTACTAAAAATTCATACGGTTTGTCTTCTCCCAGGATCAACGTGTCGTGTAAACCGTGATTAATGTTCGTCAATATATCAACTGTAGTTAACGAATCTCCTGAATTCCCGGATTAATTGGCTTCACTTTCGTACCCCAACGATGATAATAATGAAAAGCGTAGGCTGTTCTGCATTGAGCTCTAAACAAACGCTGTTTTATTATGCTAATATAATAATGCTTTCTCAATGTATTTTTGTTTTTTTTCAACTTGTATGTTTTTATTTATATGATAATTATGAAAGGCGGGCATTAATAATTGGTTTCAATTTCATTCTGTCTTTTATTATACTAATATAATATTTGGTTTCATGGACGAATGTGTGTTGATATAAATTGTTCATGTCTCCGTTTACTCTCATTAACCAAATAATGTATAACACTTAGAATAAGTACTTTCGACTATTGCATACCAACATATGCAGATGTAAAGCAATTATTAATGTTAAACAATGCGGTACATTGTTATGAAACAAAACCACACATTTGATACGTAATATACAATTATAGAACAATTTTGGTCATGCATGCCTTTATATGAGATTTTAATTGATCAAATCTTGTAAATCTCATATTAAGGCATGACCAAATATTTCAACATAGTTGTGTTTCCTGCTCTCGGTGTTACTTTTGCTCACCTTCGATCGCAAAACACACATTGACACACTCATTAGCACATAAGGCAACATAATATAATCGAAATTAAATAAACAAAACACATTTCTGAAATATTACCTAGGTTCGACGGGATTATTTAATTATTGCAGCAAAAAGCAATACAGTTTTCTTTCATCTCTTAACCTCCTATATACTCAGTAATTAAAGTGAAATTGAGATTTAGTAAAGAGAATACAGTTTGGGTCAAATTGACTTGTAGGTCTTTTCTAAATCAACGTATTAACCTGGAGTCCCAGGTTTTTCCGATCAATTATTTTTTAACAATAATCAGTTACACATCACACTACATCAATGAGTAACACAGTATACACAATCTCGTGGTAAAGATGACCACGATCTCTTCACAATTAATGTCATGCCACATTCCCGCTTGACTAACGGACTTTATTCCCTCGCTCTAGAAAATCATAACTCGCCCGAGAGGTGGCCAGGGCCAGCAACATGATCAGGGCAGATACCGTAATCACTTCCTGGATGAGTGATTTATCCTGGTAAGCAACGGGTTGCTACAGTCATTATTCGCTTACAACATGATAATTTCTGCTTTACATTTTAACTTCAGTCACTCGGGTTAAACAAACATGTTGCTTTGCATTGACAATAGGTATGTTAAGTGAAAATATAATACACCCATTGCTTAACATTCTTAATTGCAGATGCATATTAAGTTATGTTACTCCCTATCTATGTGTGGGTTCAGCAGCTCGTAGTCAGACGAATCAAAGAACTCGTCCAGATAAAGTTGGCCCTGATCTCTGCCCAGGGGTTCCGATGACACTCTTCCGCTTGGTCCGTCAATTGCCTGCAACGCATCATTCTGATGTTCTAGGGAACCAGACGTAGCCGGTGGAAATACGGTTGGCTGCCCGACGTCGGCGTAGATGTCACAATCACTGCTTGGACATGTCGGAGCAGGGATGTCGCCCGGGTAGCAACGGAAGTGACTACACTCATTCCGTGCTGACATCGCTTCGTTATTCTCTCCAGACTGTGTTGCGATAAAACGCGAGTCTTCAGTGTCTTGATTAGTGTTGAGATCGCAAGGAGCGCGGATGTCTGGATGCCTGTGTGAACTACCGGTATCGTCGTACAGTCCTGCAATGGGAGCAACTGCTGGGTTGCCACCCGACATTGAAGGATACACACGTGGAAATCCGGTCGGCAAACATGGCAAAGGAGTCAAGTTTCCTAGCAAAACATTGTAATAGTTATTGTGCCATATTAATAATTATCGAGGCAAAGGTGAAAATAATGTGTGGCCTTACAAAAAGGTGACTGTAAGTCGATAATATCAGAGCCAACATAACTAGGTCAGACAACATTCTAACTTGATAATGGTGACTATGTATTGGCCACACCACAATGCAAACTGCTTGCTTTCCAAAGTTGTTTCTAAGAACGTCATAGTCAGCATCGTCAGCCTCCGCACAAATATTGAAAGATAAATTATCGTTAGGCTTCTGAGGCTGCATCCTCCTTCTCTTCTCTGGTTTGGCATACAACCTACTAATCATATCATCGTCCATTGTATTGCAGTCTACCGAAATATCCTCGATGATAGGAATTCGCTTGTTATTACCGCTAGCCACTAAACCTGTTCCTTCATTCCGTTTGCAATCATCCACCGTGCAGTACGTGTTCTCATTCTGTACGCTCCCGCCGTCCATTCGGCCGCTGTCTTGACCCGCCTGGAGGTCATGTACACGTGAAGTGGAAACAGGGATGAAGCTACCCCCGCTCTCTTCGTATGGCGCGCAAACATCCATCGCCAGATTTACTCTATTGGGGCTTCTGAACTGCGTCCTTGGAGGCAACTCCGGTGCCTGATGATGAATCGAAGGATTGCCAGCGACAGGAATTGCATTGGAACCTGCTAAAGATGTCAGTGGAGGATGTGATGTCATTGCGGTCATGTCTATCGCCTCTATTGTGTTTGATCGTGATAGAGCAATCGGAATGCTTTGTTGGACTGGAACCAGTGTTTCAATTCGTGTGCGTCTTCGCGTGAGATAAAGTGCTGTTACAATAGTGCCGATGAGCGCAAAAGATAATGTCAGGATAATGATCTTTAAAAATGCGTCGTTAAACTTGATGTTTTTGTTGTCGGGTTCAAATTCACTGCCAGTTGATAAATGTATCGTGCATAATTCTGTAGGGCATTTGGACTCTCCTGCAGAAGAGACAAAAGCGGTATATCCCATTCCGTCACTCCTCAGTTCGGTAGCTTGAGAACCGCTGAAACTGCTTGAAACTGTGCTGCTGGGTGCAGATGAGGAATCAGGATTAATGTGTTCAATAGTCGACGTTTCTGCAGGTGTTGAATTTTCCGTCCTAGGCTTAGGTAGGTTTAACATTAGAACTGTTTCAGAAGAATTTACAGAAATATAGTATTTCCCGTAATCTGCTGGAGCTTGTAGCTGCCTAATGCTGAATGAAACACACTTCAGTCCACACTCTTCCAGATCAAAATGATCTTTATATTTGCTATCAGTCTGACATTGAAAGCTGCAATAACTTGACGGGCAAACCCTGGTATAACAGTGCCCGATCGGCGCATCATTACATCGATGCACTTGGATGAGTTCATGTGCTGTCAAGTAGCGTTCCGCGATACAACGAGCTCTGATAAATGTCTCATTCGTTTCTACTGTGATTGTTTGTCTCTCGCATTCGAAAATCACAGAAGAACTTGGCCGAACTATTAGAAATAATGCCATGGCTGCAATCACAATACTGACTGGACATTCCATCTTCCTGGCTTGGTTGCTTTATTTACTGATCTTTATGAAGGGAAATGTAAGCAATCGTAGTCTCTAATGGGAAGCAAATGGTTTAGTCAGAGAGGATAATGGAAGCTGACTCTCGGTGATGGAGACTACCGTAAGAATGCAAAACAGTATAATCTACCGTGTGTCCTAGTCCATGCAGTCCGAAAACTATTACTTTGAATAGTTATCCTCAGTCCACAAAGCTTTCTGCATTTATGATTCATGACAGTTTCGTGCCATTAAATCATACGTCTGTATGCTATGTATTGATTTGCTAGTATCCACTTTGTGTGAAACAATTGTTATGTGAAGCCTGATTCTGTTATTGATAGGTTTCCACTTGACGCATACATGTATTTGGTTATTCTTTGAGAGACTTTGTTTCATGACTTCAAGTACAATAAACATACAGAAAGGGTGTTGTTAAGGTTTCGTTGATTTACGTTAGTGGTTGACATTATCGTCTTCAGAAATTTGTTCCTAGTACCAGCTTAGTGTTCACTTGTTAAGCAATATTTTACAGTCTATGTATAGGCATAAGATGAAACTAATTATTCATCTTGTATTTCCAGGTGTCTCATTCTCTCCACGATTGCGTGACAACGTGATCACATCGTCCCTATTCATTATTCCAGGAATTAGTTCGCTTCAACAGTGGCAAATCGGGACGTCCTATCCTGTTCTGGTCTTTGATGTAATCCTAAAGAACTGTTGAGTTTTGGTATAGATGGCACTTAAGAAAAACAAATTGTGTTAGGTTATTAAATGGGTTGTGATTGTTCAAATTTCTCACTAACCGTTGGTATACCTTAGATCGTAGTGAAAAAAATCAATTTAACAAGCTGCTGATTTTTGAAATATCATAATAGTATGGCATAGCTCCAGGTCAAACACAAACACTTATAACGAAGACAGACACAAGCCGGACAAACACAATATGCCTGATGAGGATGTTCAATATTTGATGGTTCATACACCATTAGTAATTAAAATGAAAATTTGCCCGTACTTCATTAATACATGTTTTCATTATGGCCCCCTCGAACTGTCCTATTAGGATTAATGCATATTGATCGGATGTGTAAAAACATAATTTCCCAATCAAATTAGTGTTTAGTCCTCTTCGTCAAAGGGATAGTTGAGTTCTGGTAAAGAGAGGACAGTCGTTACTGGTTCTTTTAAGGATTTAAAAAAATCTTAACTGGGCACGTTTGAGTATTTGGTCTGATAGATAAGTTTTCTCGTAAGAGAAGTTTGAGAATCTCTAGATTTATCTTCAGTTATTAGTTTATATGATGTATTCAATAGATTGTGATTCGTGATACATGCTTTACAGTAAAATCATGATGTTGCTTTACCTTTCATCATATTTCTATAACATGAAATGCAATTAATCACACACACTAAACAGAAGGTAATCACACATGCAGATGCAACAAATTTATAAAAGAAAAGTAGAAATTGAATATGGTGTGCTAAAATTTTATTTATAATGATAGTGAATGTAAATACAGCATGATTAATTGAGTGTTAACTACAGTAAATTTAAGAGCTTTCTTCCAAAAGGGCTATATCCATTCAAGGATTTTCAAGGAAAAAAGGTTTCTTCGTCCAAATTTGTGCAAGTGCCTTGAACTTTTTATATTTTGATTTTGAGTGAGTAATTTGTCTGAAAATAAGGAATCATAGATAGCTACGTAGCTTAAAAATATAAATATATTGTTAACTCAATTTTTGTATGGAAAGTGGATTTAGCGCCTTTTGGAAAAGTGCTCTTCATTAATGTGGGCTGTCATAAATGTTGCCATAATGAAATGTATACATTTTAGTCATTATGTGTTATTCTACACAGTCCATGGAAGGCGTATCACATGTGCAATCTTACTAAACGTGATGTTTTAAATACTCTTTAATGGAACGCATGCATACTTTTACAAGAATATCACTGTTACTGCTTATTTAAATCTTTATCGCTGAAAGTTATTGATATCTTTTATTCAAATGTTTTACAAACATAGTATGTACTTCATTCATGCTATAATCTACTTTTACTTAAAATATATATCAAAGTAACGGTAACAAAAGCTCTCTGACCATAAACCGCATTCCATGTTTGATTGTGTTATTGGCCCTCATGCAAAGCTATTTATCCATAACATTTCTAATCTACGTGTATTGTCCGTCACTATCGTGTAACTGCTGCATATTTATATTTAATTTTTTCGAATTTAGTTTTGCTGGATATAATTATGAGAGCAAATGGTATGAAGTGAATATATGTACAATATTTCTTTGTTATAATATGTATTTTTCTTGATTTGTTTGCCAACTGAAAAAAGGCAAAAGTGCATTTATATACAACCAAATAAATTTGACATCATATTCATCATCGTTGATGGACTTTGAATGTGTATATACAGAATGACAATAATTCCATCACGGCATTAACCCTCTGAATGCCAGTATAATGATCGATTGTGTCCATAATGTAAACAATATAAGTATATGTGTGATATAAATTGTTTAGACTCTCGGGATGCTGACCATTTGTATTCGTTGTAGATACAAAGGGGAATAACATTTTCATAAACAATATTGGAAAATAACTGGGTCAGGTAAGTTCATAATATACTATATTATAGTGGTAATACATTGGACATCATCATCGCTACGTATCCGCAAAATGTATAATTAGAGCTTCTTTCAGCGTGTGATTATGATAAAGTCATTAATGAAATAGCATAATATTCCTCATCACGTGTAGAGGTTCAGCGGCTCGTATTTAAAAAGATAACTCCAATCTGTGTCCATCTTTGGCTAGGTCCGAACCCACGGCTTCTGGTGGCGCTATACCAAAGGCGCGCGAATGGTTTTCCCAATCGCTCGAGATAATTACGAGTTGCCGGTGGACCCATATTCAGTTGGTCAAGGTTAGGGCGAATGCCGTAATAACTGTCACTCCCTATGCATTCGCGGGCTCAACAGCTCGTAGTCAGACGTATCAAAGAACTCGTCCAGATAAAGTTGGCCCGGATCTCCGCCCGAGGGTTCCGATGACACTCTCCCGCATGCTCCTCCGATTGCCTGCAATACATCACTCACATGCTCTAGAGAAGCAGGGGTCGAAGGTGAAAACACGATTGGCTGCCCGACGTCAGCGTAGATGTCATCACCACTCCTTGGAGCAGGCGTATCACCCGGATAGCGACGGAGGTGACTGTAGTCATTACCTGCTGTCATCGCATCACTATTCTCTCCGGGCTCAGATGCAATAATGCGCGAGTCGTCAGTGACGTGGTCATTGTTGAGATCAGAAGGAGCGCGGATGCCCGAAGGAGCTGCTGATTGGTGACAAGCCGACATCGTAGGACAAAGCTGTTAAAAGCCGGTCAATGAACCAGTCGGATTTCTTATGAAAACAGTATTAACATTATTTTGCCACATTTCAGTAATTATCAAAGAATAAGTAAAAACAGTTTGCGCCGATAAGAAAAGCCGATTCTTGGATGACGACATAAATGCTAACACTGTCCTGTAACTCAATATTTTGAGATGAAAGTGCTGACTAACTATTAGCCACATTACAATGCAAATTGTTTCTTTTGCGAAGTTGTATCTAAGGACGTCATATTCAGAATCATCATCTTCTGCAGAAATGGACAAGTTGTTATTGGACTTCTGCTGCTGTACCTTCTTCCCCTTCTCTGGTTTGGCATACAACATACTCAGCATATCATCATCAGCAGTTTTGCAGTCTACCGATAGATCCTCGACGGTTGGAAGTGATGTGTTCTGACCACTCGCAACCAGACCGGTGACTTCATTCAGTTTGCAATCATCCACCGTGCAGTACGTGTTCTCATTATGTACACCCCCGCCGTCTTGATCGATATGGAGGTCATGCACACGTGAAGTGGAAACAGGATTGAAGTTACCCCCGCTCTCTTCGTACGGCGTGCAGTCATCCATCGACGATAGCACCCTGTTAATGTCACCAGAGCGGGTCCTTGGAGGCAACTCCGGTGCATGATGATGCGTCGAAGGATAGCCAGTGCCAGGAAGGGCAATGATACTTGCAACAGATGTTAGTGGAGGCTGTGGTATCCTGGATGCTATGTCTAGCGCCTCTATTGTGTTTGATCGTGTCAAGGCAACTGAAAAGTTTTGCAAGTCTCGGTTCAGTCTTTCAATTCGTGTGCGTTTGCGCGCTATGAGAAAGAGTCCTGTTCCAAAGGTGCACAGGAGTGTCACAGATAGTGTTAGAATAATGATTTTGAAAAATTCATCGTTAAACATCACTTGCTTATTGTCGGGTTTAACGTCAGTGTTGGTCGATACATGCATGGTGCATGATTCTTGTGAGCATTGGGAATGTTCTGTTCTTTTTGACGGCACAGAAACAGTTGATCGCATTTCATCACCCATTTGTTCTGTGGTTTCGGAATCCAGGACACTGCTAGAAACATTGACCATATGTGCGGATGAGGAATCATGAGTTACGTGATTGGTAGTCGATGCGGCTTTCGTAGTAAATGTGCTTTCAGTTGAAGGCTTAGTAACTTTCAAGACAAGAACCTTATCAGAAGAATTGAAGGAAATATAGTATTCACCGTAATCAGTGTCTAGCACAGGATCTCTAATGCTGAAAAAAAAACAGGTTGGTCCACACACATCAACATCAAAATGATCTACATGCTCTTTTTCAGTCCAACACATATTATACGCAAGATAACAACGTCCAATCGCTTCATCATCAGATCGATACAGTTTTATCATTCCATATGTTCCGAAATATCTGTCGACGGTACAGCGAACACTGATACTAGTTACATTTGTTTCAAGTTCATTTTGTCTCTCACACTTAAACGACAATGAGATACATGCCTGAACTACACAAAGCAATGTCATTACTGCAAATACAACACTGACTGGGCATTCCATCCCTATTCCTTTCTTGTTGTTATTCGTGATATTTATAAAGTGAGATGTAAAACATGTAATCCTTAACGGGAAATCTTGTAAACTTAGATAAATACCGGAGCCGACTCTCGCTGATGAAGAATACCGTAATAAATGCAGAGCAGTATAATGTAAAGTGTGTCGTAGCTCATGTAGTGCAGAAATCGTGTCTCCTTAGTCGACAAGTATTCTTTACCGCATGATTCATTACGAGTTCGTGCCATTATAAACTTTATCATAAGTTTGTATTTTATTTATGGATTTACTTGTGCCCACTATTTATGAAACAATTATGAGAAGCCTAAGACGGTTGTTGATTGATTTCATTTGTTTGATTATTTTTTGAAAGTTTTTGTTTCATGACTTCAAGTACCATAAACGCATTGTGAAACGTTTGTTAAGTTTTGTGTTAAGTATTGTTGATTTATATGAGTTTTCGACATATCATCTTCAGAAATCTATATGCTACTACATTTACTAGCTGAGTGTTCACATTTTAAGCCAGGCCCATAGCCGAGAGTTCGCCCCCCCCCCCCCCCCCCAATTCAGAAAGGACCAATTTGTGGTCGGTCTCGGCTATCTAAACTAGTGGTCTCGGGCAATGATCGGTCTTATGAAGACCCCCCTCCCCCCCCCTACCCCTCCTGCTAACACAACTAAACCTGCGGTCCCGTCTGGGCCTTGACATGTTTGGGGGCGATGGAACCCCCCCCCCCCCCCCCCTCCCACCCCGCTTACAAGACCCAACCAGTGGTCTCGGTCCCGTTGTTTTCAAAATCATGGCTAAGGCCTAGTTTAACACTATAGTAACGTTTATATTTTATCAAATGTTTGATGGAAATAAGATGAAACTAATGATAAATATTCAGATCTTCTAGTTCTAGGTGCTTCGTTCTCACCATGAGTGCGTGACGTCTTCAAATCAGCCCTACTGTTTACCCATGACTATTGACTAGTTTTCACTTCAATCGTGGCAAATCGGGACGTCTTATCCAGCCCTGGCCTTTGATTTATTCTGGAGTTAGGGTGATCCTTAGGTTTTCTAAGATTGTCCGACCTTCAATACATTTGGATTTCATCGTAAGTGTTCAAAGGTGATTTGAACTATGCATCCTATGGGTCTATAATTATTTGTATAGTTAAAGTAATCCATTAACTCTGTCAAATGATTTAATAACACTGAATTGAATTATTTTCGAAACGCTTTTTGATTGTAGTCTAATGTTTCCGAATTCGAAATCGATTGTTCATGGTATCTGAATTCGAAACGGGGATAAAATCGGTCCATAAATTTTAAAAGAAAATTCACGAGGGAAACATATAATTAAACAAGAAACCGTATAATTATATTGAAGTCCCATATATTACGTTTGAAACAAGCGTATACTGTTAATAATGAATCACTTTAAACAAACTGCTGATAATGCTGATGATGAATAAATGTTGCCGTTTGATAATTATGGCTTTGTATTGCAAAGGCAGCCACAAACGAACACACACGATATCGCTGATAATGATGTTGATGATTATGCTCTATTAGTAATGACATTAATGTTGGCCGTTATTTTCATTATAAATATATTCATCATGGCATGGGCGTCGATCTGTCAGTGATACCCATAAATCAGGGGGGGGGGGGGGGGGCGGGGTGATCTATTCATTAATCACCCTTGATGAATAGGTATTACGAAATGTAAGTATCGACGCCCATGCATCATGGCCCCCCTTGATCGTTTGATCGGAAGTGTACAAAAATGCATTTTCCCAAATCAACTTCGTAGTATTTTTGTTAGCTAAGCCTCGAGTCGTTACTATCACTTTCTTATCCATGCAACGACATTTAATCGTCATTTCATGTTACGCATGTATGGTTGTATCAAAAAGCCCATTCCATAATGATTATATTAAATAATTGTATTAAAAGGCTATTCCATAAATTATGCTTTCAGTGGAATTATATTTATCAGCACTGTGCATGTTGTGAACATTATTTGGACTGAATGTTTCCTCTTAAGATAAGTTTTTGGAATCTTGGTGTTACTCTTATATTTATAATTTGTACATGTATTATGTATTCAGTATATTGTGATTCGTGATATTACCGTTTTTAATCATGATTTTGCCTTGCCTTTCATCATATTTATATAACAGGAATTGCAAGTTATCACAAACACTAAACACACACATAAGCGACCATGCAGAGGAAACAAATTGAGAGAAAAGTAGAAATTGAATGTAGTGTGCTGAAATATAATTTATTATGATAGTGAAAGTTTAGTACTTTGCAGCCTGATTAGTTGAGTGTTAAATACATTGAATGTAGACAATCATATATTTTTCAATTTGCAATACTACAAAATAAATATGTTAACTAACTTAAGTAATGATTTTTGTATTTCTACACGTTAATATTCACAATCCGTTGAAGGCGTATACATTATCACATGTGCAAATCTTAACGAACGTGATAGTTTTTAATTCATATTTAATTGACCGCATTCATAACTTTACAAGAAATTTTAACTGTTATTGACTATTGCTATATCGCTGCCAGTTATTTATATCGTTTTACTCAAATGTCTTACGAACATATAGTATGTACATTAATTCATGCTAGGATTTACTTGCTAAACGTTTAAATTATCCTTTAACAAATGTCAACACAGTAACGGTAAACAAAAGCTTTATGAACATTAACATAATTGTATGTTTGGTTGTGTTCTTGGCCTTCATGCAAAGCTAATTATTCATTACATATCTCAAGCGTGCACGTTGCAATTGTCCATTAATATAGAATAACTGTTACATATGTATATCTTTATTTCGATTTTTGGTTTTGCTGGAAATATTACAAAACATTGTATGAAGTGATATTATGTACAATATTTTCTTTCTTATGATATGTATTTTCCTGATTTAATTGCCAAACTGACAAAAACAAAAGTGCATGTTACCACCAAATAAAAATTACATAATACTTATCATCGCTGATAGACTTTGAATGTGTGATTTAGTTTGCTTAGTAAATGTCGAATATAATAGCATTGAGCAATTTACTTTTATGAAACGATTATGACATTCTTGTATAAGTCAGCATTACAAATAATTGCATTATTGATTAATCGCCTGAATGACACATTGCAAGAGTGTTTATGATTTTGTGCACATTATTACCATTATAAAACAAGATCACATGGACTTAATCCAAAATTGATTTATTGACGTTTTGGTGCAACGTGTATGTACAGGAACTCAATAATGTCATAAACTGCATTAATCCTCTGAATGTTTCATATATTTATCAATTTGTTTCCTAATGTAAACGATTTATATTGTGTGAAATAAATTGTTTAGACACTCATGCTGCTTATATACCCTTTTTACTCGTGGAAGATAAATAGGGGGAATAACATCTTCATAAACTATTGTCAAATAACTAGGTCAGGTAGGTCTATAAAACGTACTTGGCACTCGGAGGATCAAAGATTAACGTTTAGTGATTATTACTAAATATTTACACTTTATCATCTTCGCTACGTATCCGGAAAAAAAAATTATAGAGCTTCTATCAGCATGTGATTATGGTAAAGTCATAAATGAAATAGCATAATATTCCTCATCCCGTGTAGAGGTCTGGCGGCTCGTAATTTATAAAGAGAAGTCCAATTTGTGTACATCTTTGTCCAGGTCCGAACCCGCGACTGATGGCGCTATAACAAAGGCGTGCGAATGGTTTTCCCCAATCGCTCTTGTCATGCGTCTACATTTCTCTATAATTCTGTGCCCACGAACTGCAGCTCATAGTCAGACGAGTCAAAGAACTATTTCGGGTTAAGTTGGCCCTTATTCCTGCGCAAGGATTCGGATGACACCCTTCCGACTACCTGCCGAGAGGTCATCCCTTGCTCGAGAGAATCACGAGTTACCGGTGGAAGCATGGTCTGCTGGTCAAGGTTAGGGCGAATGCCGTCATAACTGTCACTCCCTATCCATTCGCGGGCTCAGCAGCTCATAGTCAGACGAATCAAAGAACTCGTCCAGATAAATTTGGCCCGGAACTCTGCCCAAAGGTTCCGATGACACTCTCCCGCATGCTCCTCCGCTTGCCTGCAATACATCACTCACATGCTCTAGAGAAGCAGGGGTCGAAGGTGAAAACACGATTGGCTGCCCGACGTCAGCGTCGATGTCATCAACACTGCTTGGAGCAGGAGTATCAACCGGATAGCGACGGATGTGACTGTAGTCATTACCTGCTGTCATCGCATCACTATTCTCTCCGGGCTCAGATCCAATAATGCGCGAGTCGTCAGTGCCGTGGTCATTGTTTAGATCAGAAGGAGGGCGGGTGTCTGACGGAGCTGCTGATTGGTGCCCAACCGACATCGTAGGACAACAGTGTTAAAAGCCGGTCAATGAACTAGTCGGATCTCCTATAATAACATTTTAACTTCACTTGTAACATTTCTGTAATTATCTAAGCATAAGTCAAAACTGTTTGCACCGATACGAAAAGCCGACCCTTGGTTGACGGTATGAATTGTAACATTGTGCTGCTCCACGATATTTGGACGTGATAGTGCTGACTTACTGTTAGCCACATCACAATGCATACAGTTTCTTTTCCAGAATTGTATTTAAGGACGTCATAGTCAGATTCGTTATCTTCTGAATATATGGACAAGTTATTCGTAGACTTCTGACAATGTATCCTCCTCCTCTTCTCTGGTTTAGCATACAAGGCACTCAGGATTTCATCATCGACTGTATTGCAGTCTACCGATAGGTCCTCGACGGATGGAGTTGGTATGTTATGACCACTAGCAACGAAACGGGTCACTTCATTTTGTTTGCAATCATCCACCGTGCAGTACGTGTTCTCATTCTGTATGCATCCACCATCAGCACCAAGTATCTCAACACTTGTCGCTGCTGAAGTACCTCGGCCTTTGTCGTGGCCAATCTGATGACGATTCGCACGTGAAAGGAAGACTGGATTGAAGTTACCCATGCTCTCTTCGTAATGCGTGCAGTCATCCATGGGTGAAAGCGCCCTGTTTAGGTCACCAGAGCGGGTCCTTGGAGGCAACTCTGGTGCCTCATGATGCATCGAATGATAACCAGTGCTGGGAAGGGCATTTCTACTTGCAACAGATGTTAACGGAGGCTGTGATGTCATAGGGGCCATGTCTATCGCCTCAAATGTGTTTGATCGTGTCACTGAAATGTTTTGTATATCTGTGTTCAGTCTTTCAATTCGAGTTCGTTTACGCGCTAGAAGATAGAGCCATGCCGCAATGCTGGAAAGGAGTGCCACGGATAGTGTTAGGATAATGACTTTAAAAAATAAGTTGTTAATCGTGGTTTTAGCATTGTCGGGCTCAACTTTTATGTCGGTCGATAAATATTCCGTGGAACTGTCTTGATGGCATTGAGATTTTCCTTCCGATGGCACAGAAACGGTCGGTCGCATTCCGTCCCGTATCAGTTCCGTAGTTTCGGAATAAGAGTAACTGTTATACTCCGTTACCATGGGCGCAGGAAAAGAATCAGAAGGATAAGCGGTTTCACTAGTCGATTGTGTTGTAGTTAGTGGTTTAGTTAAGTTCAGAACAAGATATGTATCAGCATGCTGATACACAGAAATGTAGTATTCACCGTAATCAGTTTCGAGCAGATGATCTCGAATGCTGAAAGAAAAACAATTTGACCCGCACCCATTAACGTCAAAATGATCTCTAAGTTCATTTTGAGTCCAACACCACGACCGACAATCACTTGATACACAATACGGCGGATAACAATATCCAATCGTTTCCTCATCAGATCGATACAATTTTATCACTCCATAATCTCTCAAATATCCTTCCACAGTACAGCGAACACTGATGAGTGTCCCATTTGTCTCTAGCTCATGTTGTCTCTCACACTGCAATGACACAGAATAACATGAATGACCTGCAAGAATCAATGTCAATCCTGCAAATACAACTGCACTGACCGGGCATTTCATCCTTCTCGCTTGGTTTGATTAATCATTGAGTTTGATTAATCATTGAGATATATAAAGTGAAATGTAACTAAATCTAAACTCTAGCGGGAAACAAATTGTAAAGTCGGAGAAGTTATGTGAGCTGTTTTTCACTGATGAAGACTCCAGTAAGAAATGCCAACCAGTGTACCCTGCTGTAAGGTGTGACCTAGTCAGAGATATATGACTTACCTTGTGTCTCCTTATTAGTCCATGAATCTTCTTTAATTCAAGATTCATGCCAATGTCGGGTCCATTGAGAACGTCATCATAAATTTGCTCTGTGTATGCATTTCAGTTGAGTATACTTTCTATGAAAACAATCATGTGAAGCCTGGGACTATTGTTGATTGGTTTCCACTTCACTTGTGTTTGGTTGTCCTGTTACAAATTTTGTTTCATGGCTTCAAGTACTATATAGACGTATATTCATGGCGTGTTGATTGATTTGTTTCGATATAGCATCTTCTTAAGGAGGTTTCTAGTTTTACCCGTGTGTTCCCTTGTTGTACTTTTTGTTAAAGTTTTTGTTTACTACAATTTGTCATTCGTTGACATTACGTAGAATAAATCACCAATATCTAAGCCTTATAATGTTGTGTTTTTTAATTCTTTTGACCAGGACCGCGAGGGAACCTCTTAACTTGTTTGGTAGCATCAGCCATAATGCCCAATGTGTTTACTACATCCTATACAGGACACATAACGTTCCTGTATGCAATTGGTTAACACAAACCTACTGGTTATCCCAGGGAATAGTTTATCGTTAACTTTTATAAATTATGACGGTCTCAACCCTAGCCGTGATTCGTGCATTCCTGACCAGCGAACTATCTCTTTCAATTTTCAAGAACTTTGATTTAATCATGAATGACATGCAGAGTTATTTTATATCTATCAAAACTTAAACAGTGTTCCATTTGAGATTTATATTTGCTTTTTGATTGTTGATTACTGTATCAAATTTATTATGATGTTTGCAACAACAGTGTTTGTGTCTCTGAACATTCATTGTTGTATGATACATTAGTTCTGGTTAAAAGGGCGCGCTTTAAAAAATAATGGTTGTGTGAGTTTAGATTATTACATAAGCATCAAAAACATATTGCTTATTTTGAAATTAAAAATGAATACCCCTCAGACTCTCTCTTACCTATCTACTTTGTTTATTTATTCTCAGAAAAAATGTTTTGCGAAAAATACAATTTTACTCACCTTCCAACTCGTAATCACTTTTAACACTTATTGTTGTAACTCCAACGATGTTTGATAAAAAATAAATGTGAGTAAACACCATAATTGTTTACTGTGAATTAATGTAATCATTATATGAAACAACAACTCAATTACAAACAGTAATGCATACATAGTATCATATATTATTTGTTTAGTCTTCATGGTCTTTCAGGTGTCTTAATTGCACCTTCTAAAATTAAAATATTTGTTTTGCAAATGTCATGCGGCATACAAAGCAAACGCTTTTTGTCCACTGCAATACACATGTAAAGCTGCTCACAAACGAACACAAACACACAAAATGGCAAGTAGATAAATTAATTAAATGAAAAACTAATGAAAGTTACTGTTTTTAGTAGCAATGTCACTGACAATAATGACTTGAATGTAATGTACTTCTAATTCGAATTCATAGTGAATGAGTCTTTCCATTTCAAGTTGTGATACGCAGTTATTTTTTATTTTGTATTATTTCCGCATTATACATTATACATATATTATGTTGTGGGTTTGTTTTTCTCTGTGTACGTTGTTAACTGTATGGTTAAATAAGGACTTTTACAATTATAAATGTAATAATAATTTGCGATGCTAAATATCTCAAGAGAAAGTTATGTTGTGTAAAGGCTGGATCGAACATGGATTTAGGTAGTTCTCATATCCTCATATATTGTGCAATTATTCATCACAATGAATTTCAGTTTTGTTTTATATGTTGAGTATTTTACAACTTGTTGTTATTATATATTTGTTTACTCGAATGTATTATACCTAAGCACATAACAAACAAAGTTAGCTCAATGTCTAGCCTTTGGTTTGACCTGCATTTAAATGTATACAACATACGTAGACTTTACAAAATATTGCCGTACCATAGTTTATGTAAACGCCCAATTCATTATCCATACAAAAGGATATGTTGAATCAAAATCGTCGTAAGATCATTTCATCATTAATCCAACACAGTATTATGTTTAGTGATTTAGTGTAAGAGAGCGTATAGCCATAATAGCATTGTGCAATGCGTTTTACGTAATCATAGTAATATAGGTTTATTTACATGCGTGTATCTATAGAGGTACTAACTATCATGTTTTCATCCATTAGAAAAGTAATTAACTATTTTCCAACGTAACAATCAATAGTTCACGAATTATGTAATTCAAAATGTTTTGTCAATGAAATAACCAAGTTAATGTTTTACTAAACAAAACATATCCATTTCCAGTCAGAATAATGTATACACACGACCCGTGATATTATTATGCATACATGTGCGGCATCATTCAGCAGATCTGAAAAGTCAGATCAACACAACCAACTCATCGAGGTAGACCTAAATCTACAATGTCACTCTCTCGATTGCATAAACAGCAACACCCAACTCCTTGAAGAGTTGTATGTATTCATGTCATTGATAGTACATGCATACATAGTGTCGGTGATACATCTGCATAGTCAGACCAATGAACAAACTGAATTAGGCAATCAGGTATACCGAGGGTTCCAACATCAATCTCATGATTGCCTTGACAACAATATCCAATCCCTCTGTCACAGATCTCTATCATTCACGGTTGTTTCGCGGCTTCTGGAGCTCGTTTACAGAAGAATCGTAGACTTCCTCTTAAACCCAACCGAGATACTACTAATGACCGGCTGTTCTGAGATCAGATGTCTGGAATAATTGGTGCTTTAGCGGTCGGGATGCTTATGTCGGTTGATGGTCTTCCATCAGGCATCGTAAGACAATCGTTTTAATAATCGATCATGGTTACAGGAGTCCGGATTAATTTCGGGAATGGACATTACTGAGTGTTACTTCTTATGAACAACTGACCGATGGCTACAAGCTATTGTTGTGAATAAGATCATGACATTTGGGTTGATATTGCACCATGATAACATGGTCTTCCTTTACACTATTATAAGTTCATAGTTGACCAGATATTGCCAACAACATAATGCAAACCTGCCCTTTTCCAGAGTTTGACCTTATGCCATCGTAAGCCGAATCGTCCACATTTCAGTGCAGGGCAACTAATGGTCCTGTTACTCTTAACTGTCTGACGTTGATTCCACTCCCCTTATCTGGTATGGCGTACAGAGAACTCAGGACCATCATCGATTGTATTGCAATCTACCGATAGATCATCGACGAACCTGACGGTTGAAGTTGGTATAGGTTATGCGACATGCGATTACCACTGACGTCGAGAGCCGTGACTTCATCGCGTTAGTAATCATCTACCGTGAAGTAAGTATCATTATTGTGAAGGCTTCCACCGCCAGCACCTAGTAATGGAAAGTCAGTCATCGGTGAAGTTACTTGGTCATTGCCATGGCTATTCTGACCATGATTTCCACTACGTGCATTAGTCATTGTGTTGACGTAATCCCCGCTCTCTTCATATGGCGGGCAAATATCCAACGGCGATTGTCCTACGTCGGGGTCACGACGGCTGCTCCTTGGAGGCCACTCGGGTGCTTGATGAAGAGACAATGAACCGGTGCCTAGGAGAGCATTTGCGCGTGGGAAAGGTGGAAGGGTCTGTTGTGGTGTTATGGAGGCCGTTCTTATCGTCTCTGTCATATCTGAACATGGCAAGGAAACTAATGGATTTTGGTGGTCTGTATTGAGTCTTTCATTCCGTGTATGTTTTTGCGCTAAAAGATACAAACTCGTTCCGATGCTGTATATGATTACCACAGCCAATGCCGAGATGATGAATATGAAGATCACTTTATTGCAGAAAACGCCAGTGTCAACGAGTGTCTTGTTTGTGCTTTGTGGTGAACGACTGTTACAAGTTGCATCGACCGTACAAGGTCGTGTAGATGCCTCTGTACTTGCCGACGAAAACGTGACAGTAGATGGTGTAGCGTCAACATTTTGAGTCACATTAGTTACATTTGTTTGTAAACAACCCTGATGGAAATAGTTGTTTGTAGGAGATGCTGCTCCGATCTCTGGAACACCTGTGGCATTAGTCAAGTTTAATGCTAGACATTCATCAGAAGATGCACCATAAAAGTAGTATTCACCGAAATCTGTTTCTAGCAATGGACCTTTGACACTAAAGGAAATGCATCTAAATCCACACAGTCTGATATTGAAATGATCCTTCTGTTCTCGCTCAGTCCTACACCAAAGGGTGCAATATGTCGGACCGCATACATTGGCCCCACACTTCCCAATTGATGTGCCATCAGATCGACTCAGATGTATCTCCCCGAATTCTTTCAAGTGCTGATCTCTAATGCATTCAACATTGATAGCTGTCCCATTAGTTTCTAGTTCGTGTGTTCGTTCACACTTTAATGTCAATGGAAAACAAGGAGTAATGACAAGGAACGGCAATAATTCTGCCAATACGATCCTGACCTGGTATCCCATCACGTCGTCTAGCTCCTTCTGATTTAAAAGTGGACTGATGTCTTATTCCCGGAGAGAGTCAAAATTGCTCATGAGACACTAGACATAATACAAAGATGCTGAGGCGTATTTTATGTATGATTGGTCGAAATAGCCAAACAATGGGGACATACAAACGTTTCCAGTTATGCATGCTTTATAGTCAAGTCACACGAGAGAGCATGGTGAGTGTGTTTTCTTTTGCGAATCCACAGTTCACGAAATTGTACTCCTGAATTGTGTTATGTTTGCTTTTGATTTCGAAAGATGAATGACATCTTCTTGGATTACTTCATGATTGTTATTAATTAATCTTATTCATGTCGCCTCTATTATGTGTGAGGCTTGTTTTTGTTATTTGTAACCAAGTTGCTTAACAATTGTCTGTATGTGCTTTTATACATTTTGTGTTGAACCTTCACAATTTACGAGCGTGTTTTGAAACTGTGAGCTCCCTGACTGCTGTTTGTTTCCGTGCTGTTATTTTTACGTTTCACTTAGGTTCATTAGGTTCGTTATCCCGAAGGGTTCGTTATCCTGAAGGGTTCGTTATTCCGAAGGTTCGTTATTCCGAAGGTTCGTTATTCCGAGGGTTCGTTATTCCGAAGGTTCGCTATTCATAAAATGAAATCGGGTTCGTTATTTCGAAGGGTTCGTTATTCCGAAGGTTCGTTATTCCGAAGGTTCGTTATTCCGAAGGTTCGTTATTCCGAGGGTTCGTTATTCCGAAGGTTCGCTATTTTCCAAAATGAAATCGGGTTTGTTATTCCGAAGGGTTCGTTATTCCGAAGGTTCGTTAGTCCGAAAATAAAATAGAGTTCGTTAATCCAAAAAGAAATCGGGCTTGTTATAATACTATAATTTCAGATTGGCGTAGCCACGGGAAGGAAGGAGGTCAATACCTCCCCCCCCCCCCCCCCACACTCCCCACCCTATACGACCTGCATTAACTACTTAATTAACCCCATTATTTTCCCTTAATCTTACTATGCCACTTTACAACTATACGCCTATGTCAATACACATCCTATATCAAGCACCCCCCTTCCCTCCGTGGCTACGCTAATCCGGAATTACAGTTTGCTTTTATTTTTTTAATCAAGCCCCCCCCCCCCCCCTTCCTCTTACTCCGTGGCTACGCCAGTCTAAATTTCAAATTATTATTTTTTTTATTTAGAGCCTGCAATAAGCATGTCCCTCCCCCCTTCCCTCTCTGGCCAGACCAATCAAACATTTAAGTTTGTTTATCTTTTAATTTGATTAGGCAAGCCCCCCCCCCCCCCCCTCCCTCCCTTTCTTCCCGTCGCCAGGCCAATCTGAAATTATAATATTATAACAAACCCGATTTCATTTTCTGATTAACGAACCCGATTTCATTTTAGGAATAGCGAACCTTCGGAATAACGAACCCTCGGAACAACGAACCCTTGGCATAACGAACCTTCGGAATAATGAACCTTCGGAATAACGAACCTTCGGAATAATGCAACAAATGTTCGGATTAACGAACCCTATTTCATTTTCGGATTAACGAACCCTCAGGTATACGAAATTTGCGTGTTCGGAATAACGAACCTTCGGAATAACGAACCTTTGGGATAACGAACCGCACCCGTAAATAGTATCCGAATTCGAATACTAAATCTCCCATGTAATTCGAATTCGGATACTTGTCACTCTTGATTGTGAATAATTCAAAATGTATTGCATGAATTATATTAATATTAAAGCGGAAGTTTGCTGAATAGTGTACATGTTTGTTGGGTGTGGTCGTATTGTGCAATTCACGTTAATGTTCAAGAAATTAATCAATACTTCAAACAAGAGATTTTAATATTTGGTAAAAAACGTAGAACTAATCGAGAAACTGTATGCAAGTCAATCAGTGTAAATTATGTGTGTGGGGATCGCAATTACCAATTGTCCTTATAATCCGCCTTTCCACCTTGACCCACAACGGCTTGCCCTAGATATGCAGGGTTATGCTTTCCCTGCCGACTCATAATGGTTAATATGGACTGGATTCCAGGGGATCAATTGCGACCAGATTACCGGGTGTACAATAATACGAATGTGGGACACACCCACGTACACAATCATAGAGTTGCATACAGCTTCTCAATTTTGTACAGATGGGTTTTTTTTTAAACAAAAACAACTTTGAAATCCTCTTTTAAATTTGTTTTAAGAGTTATAATAATATTATTAATAGCAATAATAAAGAAGTCTTCTAAGGCGCCAATTCCACCTTTTTTCAAGGTGCTCAGGGCACGGTTAACTAATAGGCTAATGTGAATTGTAATCGTGCATTATGTACCACGACAACACCTAACACAATGTACACTTTCAGCTATCTTCTGCTTTTATATGGATGGTTTCGATGCCAAGCTTGTCTATTTATTCACCATGATAAGTGCCAAGAGTTATATTTAACACACATTTTTGAGCTATAATTTGCCACCATCACTTTTTAATCTATGCAAAACACCTATTAAATCGTTGTTTCTTTGTCCATGTACAGATTGTAGTCATGGGTACATTGCATAAAGCATGTTTTTAGTAGATCTTGTTTTCGTTAAGGATTTGTATTTATTGCGTGATTTGGTCTGATTGATTAGTTTCGAAGGAAGAGTTGTTTTGAGCAGTGGCGTAGACAGGTACTTACACCTGGGGGGGATGATTTGCCGTTCACCGGACCAAGACCAGTTTCTTCGCGGCCGAGACCACCTGCCGAAATATTTCGAGACCAAGACAATTGCTTGAAAGTCCTTGAGAGTCAGTGGCTCAGTTGGGGGGGGGGGGGGGGGGGGGTTAGATGTTAACCGATGGGGGATCACGATTTTAATTGTGTAGGGGCTCATGCCCAACACACTCACAGTGCTGCCAACTTTGAGCCAGTTGTGAGAGTGAGACATTGCAAGGAGCGAAGTGACTGAGCGGGGGGAGGGTGTGGGAGGGGGGTGTCCCCCCTCCCACGGTAGGGAGATTTTGCATTTTTGGACTTGAAATTATGTAGTTTGGTGCTTACCTAGATAGGAAATTCGGGCTTAAAATTGAATGTATCTGGGAAAGCATGTTATGATTTGATCATGGAGGTCCATGATTTGATCGACCAGAAATTTTGAATATATTTTCAAGAAGAAAACAACTAATTGACACACTAATAAATATGCACCCCAACACAGGGAGCGAAATTACTGAGCGGGGGGAGGGGGGTGTCCCCCCTCCCACGGTAGGGAGATTTTGCATTTTTGGACTTGACATTGTGCAATTTGGTGCTTACCTAGATAGGAAATTCGGGCTTAACATTGACTGTAACTGGGAAAGCGTGTTATGATTTGATCGACCAGGGACATTTTAAACATATTTTCACGAAAAAAACAAATAATTGACACACTAATGAATATGCACCCTAACACAAATACAAATATTATATTTATATTTAGCGTCATACACAGTTCCAACATCACTATAATTATGCCACATTATGTATGATCTAACAACTTAGCCTATTGCCAATAATGAGTCCCGAGGGCGAATCTACCAAGGGCTTGGGCAGAGCCAAATAGGGAGGGTTTGGGAGGGGGTATCCCCCTCCCACGGAGAAGATTTTGCATTTATATAATATACATGAAATGGTGCAATTTGGTGCACGTCACACAAGCAGCCAGAGCAATGCCAGCCTACACTGGAACTACGTGGCCCGGTATACAGAAAAAAATATTCACCCCCAGACCATACGCAAGTTACACAACAAACTGAGATAATCTGTTCGCGCGCGAAGCGCGCAGCGAAAATTTAAAAATGATGTATAAATTACTTTGTTAACGAGTCTTAGCTCATACAATCATTGTTTTCTTTCCCACTCGTATACAGATACACACACACAAAAATATATCCTTCCCTAAAACCTGGGGGGATGATTGTACATGTCATCCCCCCCACCTTGTGAGGTGGGGGGATGCATCCCCCTCATCCCCCCGTTGTCTACGCCCCTGGTTTTGAGAATATCGATGTTACTCTTCATTGATTTATTGGTAGTCACGTTTATCATCGTTAAAGCACTATACGCGCTTTTGCAGTTTGTCCACGAATTTATTTCCACATAATGTCGAGTAAATATTGTAAGTGTTTCACATTCTTTATATCTGGCCTGAGGGCGTGAGTGTAATATTACATCTCGGTATGAAGATGGTTGAGCATGGTATCATTTTTGGAAAACTCGCTAGACAGTTTTGATTGTTTGATTATTTTGCCTTGCCTTTCAACAAATCTACGTACATGTTATTTTCACAAGCATTAAACACACGTACCTAAACAACCACGCAGAGGAAATACATGAAGAGGAAAGAAGAAATTGAGAATATTGTGCTGAAGTATAATTTGTTATAATACAATAAATACCTTGCGGCCAAATGTGTGAGCGTGTTTACATTAATTAGTGATAGAGAAACAAAGACATTAATTACACTATTTCTCTACATCTACTGTGCTTTCTACTTTACTTTGGTTAAACCATGCTACATCAATATTATTTAAGATATTTGATTGATGACGTTTACATATATTAAACATGTGCAGCTTTGCATTTGCATGCGTTTTATTTACAATTTACTTCATCGCATGTACAAAATTAAAGGGATAGTTGAGTATTGGTCAAACTTAACTTTAGTAACCGTAACCTGCACCATTACGGTACAAACTAATAGTTATAACTCCACCATGCTCGAAAAATATACACAATTACAAACGTCAAAGTAAAACCCCTGTTATCATTCAAAAAGAGCTGTTACAACTCAAGAGTCAAATTAACTCTAGAGAAGGCTAGCGCGAAGCGCTAGCTTTCTTGGTCCTCCTAATACGGGACTGAAAATGAACATTGTTTGTGCACGCCAATTGTGCTTAAAATTATACATATGATACGGTACTTACCACCGATTCATTCTCTAATATGTGATCCAACTATCGGTTGGATTAAAATTATGATTTTCCCCTCCATTCCGCTAAAAATCAGTGATTTATGCTTCTATCCGACTTCTATCCGTGTGTTAGCGCGACTCCGAACAGATTTTGAACGAAAGATGATCGCGATGGCCGCCGATGC
>JBAMJV010008984.1:0-98850 GCA_037951105.1 Echinarachnius parma | reverse complement strand
TCTGGCTCAAAGTTGGCAGCACTGTGAGTGTGGTTGGGCATGAGCCCCTACACACACAAAATCGTGAGCCCCCATATAGGTTGTGCACCCCCATCCCCAAATCCAAAACTGCTCCCGGCCCGCCTGGTCCCGAATTAACATCTAACCTCCGCCCCACCCCCCCCCCCCCCCCCCCCACCCCGAGAGATATTTTAGGCAATTTTCTTAGTCTTGACAAATGTTGACAGGCGGTCTCGGTCGCGAACAAAATTGGTCTTGGTCCGGTGAACGGCAAATCACCCCCCCCCCCCCCCCCCCCCGGTGTAAGAACCTGTCTACGCCACTGATGGTGGAGTTATACATTTAAGTTTGTCATGTAATGGTGCAGGTTTTGGTTACTAACATTCAGTTTGCCAAAACTGTACTCTCTTTACCAAAACTCAACTATCCCTTTAATACCTTTTTAATACCCTTTAATCCAGTCAAACAAAACTATGAAAGTCTTCTCAAGTATGATGATTAATTTCTAGACTATGAAAGGTATAATTATACAATGGGCTCGTGACAAGGTTTCGCAAGTATTGTTCTACCTTAAAGAGTCGTAGCCAAGTTAATTACAAAGGGAGGGGGGGGGGGGGGGAGGGGGTAAAGGGAATGTAGGCAATGTGCCATTAAGGCATTAAGGGAGCAAAGTGTCAGACGAGGGATGGGGTAATGTGGGCTTAGAAATAACCATAAGCATGGCGCAATGTATCATACCATGTTTTGTAACATGTTGTCTCATATCGGGACAAAAAGGATATTGGGCCTAAAACCACTTAGGGGGCAACTACCGCCCCCTATCCCCCATCCCCCTCAGCTATGCCAACTGAAATTAACATTAGTCCTCATCGATTAAAATGAAATATATATCATTAATAGCGTTATATTGTTGTTTCCTCATTGTATGAATTGCATACTTATAAAGTAAGGGATGTATTTAGCAGTTGGGTAAAATCGAAGTTGATTCGGCTTGTATATTGATGATATAGTGGATTGGTGGTGGTAAGTAGATAATTAAATCTATTTTCCTATGTTTATTTTGTGAAATTATGCAAGGCAATTAAATTTTGCACGAATTTCATTTGAGCCTTTTATAAATTGGCTTAACATTATATGTCAATTCTGAGATAGAAAATAAACGAGCAAGAATTTTGCGTCAACGAAAATTTGTCTCACTTCTATAATTATATCTTTTATTACTTTGATGTCATATTTCAAGATTATTGCTGGTCTCTATAAAACAAAATAGTCATTTTTGTTGATCAGTGCAATTGTGTTAATCTAAAATATATTTTATTTTCAGTAAATATGTGTGTCGCTGCGTGAGACAGTAAAACTGTGCATGTGTGTGTGTGTGTGTGTGTGTGTGTGTGTGTGTGTGTGTGTGTGTGTGTGTGTGTGTGTGTGTGTGTGTGTGCGTGTGTATGTGTGTATGTATGTATGTATGTCTCTGTGTGTGCGTGTGTTGTGTTTGACTGTAGGTGTGATTTATATGTTTGTCATTTTGTTCGATGCCTGTGCGCGCAACTTGTATGGTTATTACAATTCTTTGATTCATACACTCTCGAAGCACTTTCTTCTGCAAACTTAAAATCGCATCGATACTTAACATGACCAATAACTGTGCAAGCAATACAACCGTGATAATTTGTTACCATTAATCTTTCTTTTCCAGTAGAATTTCCTAAACAACTGCTATCATAATGGGTTGCTGCGCGTCTACATCAGAGGACTCGGATCTGCTCAAACCACACCGCGGTCCAAGGTAGGCCAATGTTTTGTATCATACTTGTCATTTACTTTACTTAAAATGATCCATTAACTTTATATGCTCCCCAAAGTTACGTTTGAGACTTCAATCATATACCAATTTCTGTGTGAGATGCTTGAAGCCGATATGTGAGAATTTAAAAGAAAAGGATTATAAAGTTTACCAAGTAAAAGCAAAAGAAATCAATGCTTGATTCGAGGCTGATAACAATCCGATCGGATCAGGTCGGTTCTGTCTGCTCCAGGGTTATGTTCAGTCGGCCCCGACTTGATCTTCCGACTGGCTCCCGCCTGGCACAAGTGGAGTCTTGAGCCAGTACACCCTGACACGAACGCACTGCAAACTGTCCAGTCGGATCGGGTTGAATCGTATGTGTGTGTGTTGTGCAGGGTACCACCACCCAAACATTATATTCTTATAAATAAAGGGTAACATTTAAGTAGTCCATTCCACGTAAAATTTCAAACAAATATGTTTCTAGAAAAAAGTTATATAATTGGAAAACGCATCACCATACTACAACATTTGTGTCTACTACTACATTCTTATTCTATTGTCACCAAACGTACGCGTGAATAGAATTGGCGCACTCCCAGACGTTTGGCGCGTACGGAACCATTATGCCATAATTTTTTTTTTTTATGAACTACACAACTCTTTGCAGAGTGTTGGGCATCTATTTGATATCACACAACGGTACCAAAACATATAATTATGTGTTGATCTTTGCCTGGTGGTACCCTTTAACATTGCGCCTCGCTGGAGCGAGTTCTTCCTGGAGAGCCATCTCATACGACGACGCAGTTGCTTTAATCATTCGGTCAACCACTAAAGCCATCCGCACACAGAGCCGACTCGACCAGATCCGACTGGTTTTCAGTCGGTTCAGCTCAGTATACGTTGTCTCTGGACTTCTGTTTTGCCGGTCAAGAGCCAGTCGGAGATCATTCAAGGCCAATTCAACATGTTGAATTGGCTCCGACTGAGCGAAACCGACTCTTGCCTGACTGATAGCCAGTCGGATCGGGTCGAGTCGGCTCTGTTTGCGGAGGGCTTAATACGACGACGCAGTTGCTTTAATTATCCGGTCAACCACTAAAATGTACATTTTGTTGAGGAAAATCGATTGCGCCGGAACATTGCTATAAAGGGATCTAGAAACTCTGTTGACAAGTGCAATACATGATCATGATGATGAGTGATTGATCCAATGTATATCGTTGTTATTTGATATGTCCACTGGGTGTTGTGCGGAAATTTCAAGTTTAATGGACTACTATAGTCGTGTAGACGGTCCTATACTTTGTGTATTAGACCTGGAAACGTTCTTTAGTCCAACGTTTTTTTATTGATTCATATTTTAGAAGGGTTAAGAAGAAATTTCAGCTTTGTTGCCACCTTGGCAACATTGGGCAACTTTTTTTATAAGCATTATAAAGTTAATTAGCTAATTTGCATATTTGTGAAATAAGGTCAGGGGTCATTTTCTATCTAGGAATAGTACAATATTGATAAAAACAAGTATTCTAGGGTATTTGGGGGCAAAGATTCCATTTCCGGTGCTCGTTTGTAAGTGCCGTATGGGAAACACCCTGAAATCCAAGATGGCTGCCCCTAATTTGCATATTTATGAATATTATTGATTTTCAGTGGCTACAGCCCCTAATAAGCAATAATTCTGGATTATTATTTGTCAGTTATGTTCTAAGTATGTATTTAAGATATCAAAGATTAGTTGCCATCATGGCAACCTCTAGCATTGCATATTATTTGCATAATTAGGTATTTTACCTAATTTGCATATTCTTCCAAATCGAGTAGGCCTATACTGTATTGGGAACCCGGAAAGTAAAAATGACAAGTAATACCACTTTTCCAAGGTTTTTTGGGGCAACAGATCCATTTTTGATACTTATATACCTGTATCACCATGGCAACTATCTCAAATCCAAGATGGCTGCTCCCCAAATTACACATGTTATGATACACGACTATATTATTTCGGTTATATTAGATTGATATTATAATGTTTGGAGTTTTAATTATTGGGATGAGCAACTAGAATACTTGAATCACAATGTAGTTGTTTGCTTACAGTAACAAAATCATAATTTTATAAAATAAATGCCATTAAAGTGGCAAATAGCATTATATACTTTAAAATAACAAAGGCGGCCATCTTGGATTTATGTGGGTTGCCAAGGTGATACGTCGAATTAAGTATCATGAATGGATTTGTTGCCCCCTAAAACCTTGGAAAAGTGGTATTACTTGTCATTTTAACTTTTCGGGTTCCCAATATACTCGATTTGGGGGAATATGCAAATTACGCAAAATACCTAATTATGCTAATGTTATGCATTGCTAGATGTTGCCGAGGTGGCAACCAAGCTAAATTATCTTTATCACACATTTAGAACATGATTGAGGAAAATAATAAGTAATTATGGCTTATTAGAGGCTGTAGCCACTGACAATTAATAATATTCATACATATGCAAATTAGGGGCAGCCATCTTGTATTTCAGGGTGTTGCCCATATGCCACTTACAAACGAGCACCGGAAATGGAATCCTTGCCCCAAAATACCCTAGAATACTTGTTTTTATCAATATTGTACTATTCCTGGATAGAAAATGACCCCTGACCTTATTTCACAAATATGCAAATTAGCTAATTAACTTTATAATGCTTAATGCCCAATGTTGCCAAGGTGGCAACAAAGCTGAAATTTCTTCTTAACCCTTCTAGAATATGAATCAATAAAAAAACGTTGGACTAAAGAACGTGTCCAGGTCCTAGAAAAATCTACACGACTACTAGTATATATGGCCGAGTAATGAGCAAAAATGCATAGTAATATTCACTAACTCATTGCCCTCACTTTGTATACGGTTTTGACGATCAAGTAGATATTCTTAAGATCTGAACACTTCAATCGTAAATATCTTTTTAACGAAAGGGAAATTGCAAAACCGAAACCTGTCCCATGCTTTTATTGTTAATACGAATACAACAGGGTATGAAAGAACCGCTAGAATTCCAATTGGGCTTTGAGGATTTGGACAATGTTACGTAGAGTGGTTTAACACCGGTGATTGCAGTCATGATTGGAGTCATGATTACAATCACGGTGTTTCTGTTGCCTTGCTTTCACACGACGAAAAATACTTCGCGCAAACTGTGATTACAATCGCCTTTCTGGAGACGTACCTGTCAATCAAACAATGAGAACACTAGACAGTATTACACTGCATGACTGAATTCGAAGCGAAGAGCGCCCGGTTTTAATTGGTAGAAGTGCATGTAAAGGAGTGGTCACACTGAACACGAATCCCCACGAATAGACCCACGAATGCAGTACAAATTGGTACAAATCTATGGCAAGCCGTTTTAACATCTATTCCTATTTCTTGATATCAATAATTGAATTATTGATATCAGTTTATTTCTTGATATCAAGTATTACCAATAGCGAAAAGTATTTCTTGATATCAAGAATGCATTTCTTGATATCGAGAATGCATTTCTTGATATCAAGAATTCGATTTCTTGATATCAAGAATTCGATTTCTTGATATCAAGAATTGAATTCTTGATATCAAGAAATAGGAATAAAAAAGGAGTGGTCACATAGGACACGATATATACCCACCAATGCCGTACGCATGCGGTACTAACTAGTACGATCGTAAAAATCGTAGTGGTTCGCCATGTATCGACCCTACCTACGCATGCTCTACGCATACTGTACGCATATTTGCGAATGCCACAAGAATGCAGTAAGACAGCAGTAAGAACGCGATACGCTTCCGTCAAGAATGGAGAAGAACCAGTACGATGTCTTACTCACTCAGTATGATTGCAGTAAAAATGGTGGACATACCTACGGCATTCTTACTGCAATCGTCCTGAATGCGTAAGACATCGTACTGGTTCTTCTCCATTGACGGAAGCGTATCGCGTTCTTACTGCTGTCTCACTGCATTCTTGTGGCATTCGCAAATATGCGTACAGTATGCGTAGATCATGCGTAGGTAGGGTCGATACATGGCGAACCACTACGATTTTTACGATCGTACTAGTTCGTACCGCATGCGTACGGCATTCGTGGGTATAGTCGTGTCCTATGTGACCACTCTTGACCACTTTTGGTCACGTAAGCTCCGCCTCCCAAGTCATGTTTTGGAGGTCAAGCCGTTCAGACGAGAGAACCGCACCGTGATTTGAGTGAATCATGATTAGAAAACACCTCCGGACCACAGTTACCGTTTCACGATTCGTGATTCTAGTTTGCTATCACACGTCAAAAAATACCGTGATTGGAGTGAAAAATAATTCCAATCATGATTGCAATCACGCATTTTCTCCTATGTGAAAAGGCTCGTAGACCCTTGAATGATCATTCAGTTGGTGGAGTTAGGGTTCGAAACCCACTGAAGAATAATTCCGAAGACAGGAACCCCACCAAAGACAATTTTCCCTTGTTCAGCTTTTATAATATTAACGCGTATAAACATGATAAAAGGGTACCACCTTTATAAAAATAAAAGTAGTAGTATTCGTCTGCAGACTCATGGAAATATGCTTCAGTGTGGTGGTGCGATTTTCCAATTAAATAATTTTCCGGAAACATATTTCCCCTACACTCTTTAAAAAATTGGGCAAAATTGGACAGTATGTTGCCCAACACTGGGTAACACACTGTCCACACAACTATTGGTTAAAATGTGCCCATCTAATGTTCACTTGAAGGCTCAATTGTGTAATAATTGCCCAGAATTATGAATCTGTTAACCAACCAACAATTACCCAACTAAATTTACCCAACTAAATTTACCCAACAGTTTAAGAGTGTAGCATGTGGGTGGAATGGACTACTAAAAATGTTTCCTTTCATTTATGAGAATATTATTTGTGGGTGGTGGTATCCTTTAAATCCCTTGTTGAAATCGGTTTCTATAATTATATCAATTTAAACGTGATCGCTTCGGAAGGGCCATCACACATAATAGTTGTGTGTCCTTTTTTTTCTTTTATTTAAAAAAAATCTGAGATGGCTATTACATGACTGCTGTACAAACTGAATTACTGAAACCAGAAATAACCTGATTTTGTTCTTATAACTGATTTTACTTTATTTTTGCTATAACAATCTTCTTTATAGGATCATGTTGGTGAACATGTATGAGCCATGTAGCATCGAGTCTTGTCTCTCCCACGACTGGCGAGTTGGGGCGCTACAGAACCTCGTCACAAAACTGCAGAAAAGGTTAGCTAATACTTTCGTTATTTTTTTATTTTTGTATCGATTTTCCAACTTACTTAGATTTAGACTTAGTAGCTCCCGCATCGTCCAACGCATGAGGCGGTCATCACTCTCCAGCTGGGTCTGTATTAGCTTTCCTAATTCATATTATTATTGATGATGAACGCGTATTCAAATGCCATTATAAATTGTCTTTTAAAGCGAAATGTACATTGTTTCCTTTTATAATGAGAAGTTAGTGAAAGTGTAACTGATTAGTTTGAATTAAAAATTAATGAAGTAACCGGAATCTAGAATATTAGGATATATTCGTATTGATGAAAATAATTAAATTATTTTGTTAGGATAATTACTTAAAGGGAACCAACACACAATATATATTTGTTGTATAACAGAGAATAGTTATCACGTTTATTACACCAAACCGTTTATGAAATAGACTTTTTAAAATATTATCACTACAAAATTGTGTGTACATGGGTCTGCCGAAAAGGACCGCCAGGTTATATTGTCTAGGAACGGAAGGGGTGGTTAAGTTCCTATGACAATGTTTGTTTTATTCTGCAGACCCATGGATGTTTTTCCCTGTACCGTTGTTGTGATAAAAAGTGCGAATACTTTTTGGGAGGAGATACATAATAATTATTTCTTGCATTTGCTGGCATGGATGGTGGAATTGATAATGGTTTTGTTCCCATTACTCAAGGTTCAACAATGTGCCGATCGTGATGGGCGACCTCTACGGTCACGAGCGGGATAGGTTTCACCAAATGGTGCAGCCAGATGACGTGCTGGTTCTGTTTATATCCGGGTTCTTCACCTACGACAGGGTGGTGCGCAATCTGCTGCCGCACGCTCATGAGATGTTAGGTAATTCATGATATAGGCCTAGAGCCATTCCGTGGTAACCGTCAGATGCTTGTATTGTGTTCGCGTACTATGATTATAAAGATCGTTTAGATATATATGACCACTGTAGTCCTGTTGGTAATTAATGTTTTAATGAAATTTGCATTTTAAGGTTCACGGGGTGTACGTAAGCGATTTGAAATATTAGGATGAGCCATTTTCCATACTTTATTATCTAAATTGGGATTTTTACCGACAGGTGCAGGGTTTTGATGTACCCAGTCACAGAGATACACAAATTAACAATGTATACTTTTGTATGAGTATTTGAAAAGTTTAAATGAACATCACAGCGTCATGCCTCATTCACAACCAGTGAAGCTGTGGATTGCGTCAGCATGGTCAGTAAAAAAAAAAACACATTTTGTTAAATCTTAAAGGTTCCCTGAAATTCAAATCATAAATGCAAGTTGCCTTCAACTATTATGTATTGGTGTATTCATCAATTATTTACATTTATGTTTTTTTATATTTTGAAACATTTTAATTAGCAATTATTTTCTACAGTTTGCTATGCCACCACCTCTAAAAAAAACAGTCCATAGTAGAAATCCCCCAGTGACACCATCTGTCAATCAATACTCAATTACTGAAAAGATGATCAGTACAGTCATGGTGGAATGTACAATCACATCACATGTTACACTAATACACAATAATTCAAGGCAACTTGCATTTGGATTTCAGGGAGCCTTTAACAATTCTCAATCTATTCCAATACAGGTAAAGAACGCATTGCAGTGATGATTGGGGATGTAAAGAATCCGCTCGCACTGTTTCCGTACCTGCGCAGACAGCCGGAGATAGGAGAGTATGCGCAGCTCGTCCTCTTCTGCGCATGCGTGACGCACCTATCCCGAGGCGCGCAGTGGAATTCCGTCACCAGCTTTCTGGAGAAGGCGGTCAATCGCGTCGGATCGCGAGCGAACTAAACATTTAAAGAAACACCAAGCAATTTGTGTATAGTTTATTTTTAACTGAAATATTAACTTGTATATTATAAAGTTCGCATAGAGGATGCATGGCATGTACATGTATTTCTGAACACCATGCACACTTATTTCAGAGTCAAGGGTAATTATCTGTTTACCATTGTGAGTACTATGGTCGACTCTGGTGAACATACTGGTAGAATTTCTTTCATGCACACATTATATAGATAGCTGAAATTAATTGTAGAAACACATCGTGAATTCGGACCACTAAATGCTTATGAATGGGGGATTTAATTTAAGCTTTCATAAGTGCTGTGTCTTGTGGATTCTTGTAAGGTTAAGGTATGTTCAACCTTTTGTTGAGAAGACGCTTGATCAAGACTTACCTTCTTTGTGACGTAATGAAAAACAAACTGTAACATTTCCTTAAAAAATCACAAGATTTTAAAATCTAAATAAACATCACATCATGCACATCACAATAAAATTAAGTGACAGAATAATAAGCACATTGATTGCGGTCACTATATTACGGAAGAAGAACTGTTTTGATCAAAATCGGTTCAGAAACAGCTCAAAATTCGTCCATGTAGGCGTAAATGTACAACTAATTAATTTGAATAAATGTATAAATGTAAATGAATATAAATTATATATAGAGCCTACAGATATTTGAAAATATACCAAAATATCTAGTAGAATTGTTTTGATATCTCTCTATTAATGTTCCAATAACTGAATCGCGCCCTCTTGCGTTTACTGCTGTTAGTTTAACCAAACATCGTTAGCCACTTATATTTCGTACAGGTTTTTGTTCCATAATTCACTTTGACCAGAATTGTATTATACTTTATTTTAGCTGTCAACGGGTTAATCCGATAAACTCAATGAACTCTATATCACTGTGCCGAGTTGTTTTCACAATTAAAGGGAAAGTTTCTCCATCATATATTTACCTTTGATTAAAGGTATGGTGAAATCCCGGCTTTGATTCAGGATTATAGCTTTAAATATGTGCCTATATTGATATACCACACTCTTTTTTTCAAAGAAATCCTTAAAGGGGTAGTACAGTTTTGGTAAGGCTGAACCTTAGTACCCAAACCTGGACAGTAACATTATAAACTAATAGTCATAACTCCACCATGTTCGAAAGGTATACAAAATTACAAACGACTACGTAAAAAGCCCGTTATCATTCAAAAAAGAGCCATTACAACATAAGACGGCGCTTTCTAAAAAGGCATTGGTTTCAACCATTTTCCATACAAAATTATGCATGTGATGTTTTATTGAAATAATGATTAAATAGAGAGATCATCAACAACTATTTAAAAAACACTTTTGAAAAAGTGCAAGCATTTTTTAATTTTTTGAAAAAATCATCTAATTATTTGGGCCCCAAATAATTATCAGATCAGATATATTGATTGATATTTCAGCCATTTCTGGGTCGATTTTGACCAAATAAAGTTTATTCTGCCATTAAAATTGCATGTTCTCTCAAATTCGACACTCAGTTTTTCATTACCTCACAACAAAATTGTGATGTGCAGCGCCCTCTCTACCAAAACTAAACTACCCCTTTAAGGGCAAGAAAGGTAAATTTCATGCAACTTTTTTGCTTGTTTTCGCATCGGCGTTCCATACTGCTAAAAAAGTTATTTATAGCGGAGCGGGAATGTGCGCACGTGCAACCCGGATCATGACATCACAAGCAGACCGCAACACGGAGGAATGTGCATGGTTTACACGCAGAGCCTATGACTTGCAAGTAAAACAAACTCGTTTTTGCTTGTAAATTGAGGCTTAACTGAAAATTCCTAAGAAATGAATTATAGCAGCTTGCAGCAACACATCTGAGTGTAGATCGTCCATGATATAAACTTTAACAAATGTTTGCAAATATTGAAAAAAAATCGAAGTAATATCTCTCTGTTAACGTGAGTATTGCACTCAGCGTGTACGTCTATGACCGAGCTATACTGCGATTGCCTGCATGTGACGTCACAAAGATGACGTCATTTTTCTTCGCCCGGACTCAATTTTTTTACGGGGATTACTAAAGTGAATTTAAAAGTTGATGTTTTTATTTTACTGGGTTTTCCGACGCGGAAAATTTGTTTTTATTAGTAATCTTCATGAAAATCTACCTTAGATACAGTAAAACACAATTTTTAGGTAGTTTTCTTGTCAGCCAACCTTTAAGTTCTCTACACATTAAAACATAATTTCATGCAAATATGTCCAATGTTTGCCCTCTGAACAAAAGAGGAGCATCATCCAAAGTCATTCGCTGTATGGGCTAATCCCATTCATCGCGTATAGCGTGGAGGCTGCCATTATATTTTTTTGAAACCCGGATTTTGAAATGTTCGCGCTGAAATGCTACGTCAAACCCGAACAAACAAGCTCGACCTCTTTTGTGTTAGCTCTCGCAGCTCGCAGGGTTTGTGCGCAAACACAAGGCAAAACGCGAGCCAACAAAAAGAGTAGTTTGGGTTTGACGTCACATTTATAGCGATCAGAGTTTCTTAAACATCAATGGAAGAATGGCATGCAGCCTCCATGCTGTACGCGATGAATGGGATTAGCCCGTACAGCGAGTGACTTTGAATGATGCTCATCCCTTGCACAAAGGGACAATGTTGGTCGTATTTGCATTAAATTATGTTATTTCTTCGATATTCTTTAATTTTCTAAAGTCTATCCATGTGGTGGGATGTGCTGACAGGTTTCACTCGTAATTTCCTCTGTGGTGAAATGTACCCATGTGTTGATTAATACTTGAAAAGGCTGTTCACGCTCAACTATACAATTATTTTACAACCAATGATTTGTTAAGCCAGTGTCAATCTAGATTTCTTCCTCTACATTTAACTACAACAGCATTGATTGATGTTAATGACTATTTATTGAATAATATTCATAATGGGTATATAACTGGAGCTCTATTTCTTGATTTTAAAAAAGCGTTTGATTCTGTAAATCATAGCATATTATTGAATAAATTAGAAAGGTATGGTATATGTGGTTCCGAGTTAGCTTGGTTCACCAATTACTTATCGGACAGAAATCAGTGTGTGTGCCACAATCAAGCTTTCGAAATGTTAAAATGGGTATCCCACAGGGGTCAATTTTGGGTCCATTGCTGTTTGTTGTCTTTATAAATGACATGTGTGATTTGTTATATTCTGACCAAACTAAGTTAAACTAAGTTAAGTCTCTATGATGACGCTGCCCTATCTTGTAAAGGTCCAGATTATTTATCTGTCCATACGAAATTGCAAACTGAATTGAATAGAGTTATGCAATTGGTAGAGAAAAATGATTTACAGTTAAATACGAACAAATGTAAAGTTATGTTGTTTGGCACACATAAAAAAAGTACACAATAAACAAATTGTGCTTGAGCGCGAAGATGTTATCATTGAACAGGTAAATCAATTCAAGTATTTAGGGGTCATACTTGATAATACTCTCAAGTTTGATAAAGATATTGATTTGGTATGTGCAAAGCTAGCTAGGACTATTGGGTATATTAGACAAATTAAGAAATATTTACCGAAACAAGTTTTGACTCTGCTATATTATACAAATAGTGCATGGTTTGGAGTTGAATATACCAGAATAGACAACGATACATTTTTAATTTCTCGAGAGCGATTATATTGTATTACATAAATATTGTATTAAGTGTCATACACAGTTCCAACATAAACCATAATATGGCCATATTTAGGCCATGTTGTTGGATCATACATGCGCCACATTATGGCGCATGTATGATCCAACAACATGGCCTACAGGCAATAATACATCACGAGGGAGCGAAGAGACCGAGGGCTTGGGCAGAGCCAGATGGGGAGGGTTTGGGAGGGGGTATCCCCCTCCAATGGGGAAGATGTTGCGTTTATATACTTGAAATTGTGCAATTTGGTGCACTTCATGCCATACCTGTGAAGGAAATTTAAAATAAAATGTCTATGCTCTCAACATATGTTTACAACATAATTGAAATAATCTGTCTGCGCACGAAGCGCGCAGCGAAAATTGAAAATGGATGTACAAAGTATTTTTGTAACGTTAGCTCATACATTTGATTGTGTCTTTACCACTCTTTTTATTTGTGGGGGACGGGGGGGGGGATTTTTTTTTTTTTGGGGGGGGGGGGGCAACCCCCCCCCCCCACACACACACACACACACACACTTCCCCCCCCCCCCCAACTTCCGGCGCCTATGCTTAGGATCATCATCACTACCGTCCAGCTCCAAACACAAGTTCTATTCATTCCAAATAATGTATCACATTGTTGTTACGAAGAAGACACGAGTTACGAGTTACGCCATGTTTGAGTTTCACCTCAATGACTTCACTATACACATAGAGCCTGTGCCAAGTTTGCGCACTGGTTATGAATAGGACATGGAACTTTCACCTATAGAAAGTTCACCTATAGAAAGTACCTTATTCAGCGATTCAATGGCTTGAAATTGACCCACGTCTTTCTCATTTTGACTTTTCTATTATTGACACCGTCACGAATGGAATGAAAGGAAGGTGCGTTTTCATGTACTTACGCACAATCACAGCTATACAACAGATATTTAAAGGGGTAGTTGAGTATTGGTCAAAACTTAACTTTAGTAACCAAAACCTGCACGAGTACAGTACGAACTAATAGTTATTACTTCACCATGCTCGAAAAGTATACACAATTACAAACCACAAAATAAAACCCCTGGTTATCATTAAAAAAGAGCCCGTTACAACTCGAAGTGTCAAGTTAACGCCAGCGCGAAGAACTAGCGTTCTAGGTCCTAATACGGGACTGACATAGTGCAAGTGCGCGGTAATAGTACGTGTAGTATGAGTATGTACATGTATTGCAAGCCCCGTTTGTTCGCCTTTCGTTTCGGAGTCGCGCTATACACACGGAGTCAAGTCCATGAGGCGCAATATATCACTGCTTTTTTGCGGAATGGAGGGGAAATCATAATCTTAATCCACCCGATAGTTGGATCACATATTGGAGAGTGAATTGCTGGTAAGTACCGTATCATATGTTTAGTTTTAAGCACAATTAGCGTGCACACAAATATTTAGTTTCAGTTCTCTATCAGGACGACCTAGATCGCTAGCGACTCGCGCTAGCGTTCTCTAAAAAGTGATGTCCGGACGTCAAACACTTTTATATAATATTTTGAAAGCAAATTGCACAACAATTAGAGCATTTGATTGGGAATTATTATCATTTCCCATGTTTTTTTCGATGATCTTTCATATGGACTGAAATCAACCAAATATGTTGGAATTAATTTTGGGGGGCACTTCGGAAAATACCAATACTCAACGCTCCCTTTAATGCGTGTAATCATTTAACTTGCAAGTGACCCAACGGGACAATTTGTTACTAAAAAAACACAAATGCCGTAATACCTCAAATCTCTTTTTTGGGTGGCTATTTGGCTAAGGGGGGGGGGGGGGGGGGGTTGACCCAATGACGATGCGGATACTGTGTGGGTCTGGACACATGATGGCTTTTTTCTATGCACATCGACATTTTCACTTGGCAGCCCAAGGGGGGGGGGGGGGTTAAACCTCCTAACCCCCCCCCCCCCCTCCCCCCTCCCCCCTCCCCCCCTCCCCCCCTCCCCCCCCCGTAGATCCGCGCCTGGGGGTTAGATGTTAAGATGGTCGTGACCAGGCGGGCCGGAAGCAGTTTTGTATTGGGGGGCAAAACCTATGGGGGCTCACGATTTTGTGTGTGTAGGGGCTCATGCCCAACCACACTCACAGTGCTGCCAACTTTGAGCCAGATGTGAGAGTGAGACATTGCAAGGAGCGAAGTGACTGAGCAGGGGAGGGGGTGGGAGGGGGTGCCCCCCCTCCCACGGTAGGGAGATTTTTCATTTTTGGACTTGAAATTGTGCATTCTGTTGCAAGCAGCCAGAGCAATGCCAGCCTACACTGGAACTACGTGGCCCGGTATACAGAAAAAATACTCACCCCAGACCATACGCAAGTTACACAACAAACTGAGATAATCTGTTCGCGCGCGAAGCGCGCAGCGAAAATTAAAAGTGGATTTATAAATTACTTTTTTAACGTTTAATATAATTAACAAGTCTTAGCTCATACGTCTAATGTTTTCTTTCCCACTCATATACAGATACACAAACAAAATATATATCCTTTGCTAAAACCTGGGGGATGATTGTACATGTCATCCCCCCCCCCCCCACCTTGTGAGGTGGGGGGATGTATCCCCCTCATCCCCCCCCCCCCCCCCGTTGTCTACGCCCCTGCATGCAGTATGATGTCACAAAAAGGGTGAGAACAAAATAAACAGCTTACATCATTCTATGAGATATAATACACATCATGGATAAGCAAATTTGTTAATGAATATAAACATGATAATTGGCAGCGCTCCTACAGTTTCTACAAAATCCTAACTTGCGGTATCACAAACATGGCTTATCAATGTCTATGTTTCTACACCGACCGGAATTTGTCACGCCCGGCTGAGATCCGAGAAGGGGACCCAAGAATTAGCCGAAGACCTATATATAAGGCAACCACTTCACTAGATACTGCAACTGAACTTGTCTATACCAATACGCAAAAATCCTATATTATTTAATTTAAAATCCCTCAGAGAGGAGCATTCCGTGATGTTCCATCCATCACCAGTCAACCTTGTACAGTTGTATAACATCTGTATAATAGGGGTGTCCGTCAACAATTCTCGAAACCGAGACCTGGATCCATCAAAAATGTTGAGGCCGAGACCGAGATCCGTCAAAAAATATCGAGTGATCTGAGAGTCGTGTAAGAATGGGGGGGGGGGGGGGGGGGGGGGGGGGGGGGGGGTGTCCGGCATAGAAAGGGGGCGTTAGCCTAACACGAGAAAATATGCAGCACAATCGCACACTTAAGTCAGGTTTTGATCAAGCAAAGCGTTGTGGGCTCACACTATATAACGTGCAGTACAGTGGGTGTAAACATAATAATAATACTAGCAAATTAATATGACAGCAAACAAACCAAAAACAAGCAACCAATACATATGTATATATCATATCTTACAGAACCGTAAAAATAGTATTATGCTTACACGAAAGTTTGCTGTGTAGCAAATCGTTTTGTCCTTTGTACACAACGGACAATAGCCGCTTGAACATCATTTTCGAAAGTATTATTTTCAGCGAGCATCATTGCTCGTTCAATCAAATATCTAGTCCCCCCCGCCCCAACCCTAGTCTTGGTTAAAGGGATAGTTGAGTTCTGGTATAGAGTGCGCTGCACAAAATAATTTCTTTCGTGAGGTAATGACAAACTGAGTCTCAAATTTGAAAGAGCGTACAGTTTTAATGACATAATAAACTTTATTTGATTGATTCAGAGACGGCTGAAATATCCATAAATATAACCATTTGTTATTATTGTGGGGCACCAAAATAATTCAATAATTTTGAACCAGCCGTTGAATAAAAAAAATGCTTACACTTTTCAAAAATTTTGAAATGGTTGTTGATAATTGTGCATTTAAAGGCCAAGTTGAGTTTTGGTAATTTCCAAAGTGCCCCCCCAACATCGATTGTAACGGATTTGGTTGATTTCAATTCCATATGAAAGATCATCGAAAAAAACATGGGAAATAATAATAATTTCCATTCAAATGCTCTAATTGTTGTGAAATTTGCTTTCAAAATATCATATAAAAGTGGTTGACGCCCGGGTATCACTTTTTAGAACCGCTAGTGCGAGGCACTAGCGTTCTATGTTCTCCTAATAAAAGACTGAAACCAAATATTTGTGTGCACGCTAATTGTGCTTAAAACTATACATATGATACGGTACTTACCAGCAATTTACTCTCCAATATGTGATCCAACTACCGGGTGGATTAAGATTATGATTTTTCCTTCCATTCCGCAAAAAATCAGTGATATATGCGCCTCATGGACCAGTCTCTCCGTGTGTTAGCGCGACTGTGAACGAAAGGCGAACGAATGCGAATGGGGCTTGCGAGTTGCGTCAACGGCAGTGTTGGAGTCATACTTCTATGGTTGCGATACATAATATACACGTACTACTGTATAGTATTACCGCACACAGTGACTGCACTACAGTCCCGTATTACCGCACACTGCACTATACAGTCCGTATTAGGACCTACAACGCTAGTGCTTCGCGCCGAGTTAATTTGACACTTCGAGCTGTAACGGCTCTTTTTGAATGATAACAGGGGTTTTACTTTGTCGTTTGTAATTGTGTATACTTTTCGAGCATGGTGAAGTTATAACTATTAGTTTGTATCGTAATCGTGCAGGTTTTGGTTACTAAAGTTAAGTTTGACCAATACTCAACTATCCCTTTAATGTTCACGAATAGAGATTTCTCTATTCATGCTAACAAAACAGCAATTGTTTTTTTTATTAAGAATGCTTGAAACCAATGAGCTCTTAGAGAGCGCCCAAGTTTTTAAAGGCTCTTTTTAAAAAGCGTTTAAAAGCGTTTTACTTGGTCGCTTTGAATGTTGTATACCTTTCGAGCATGGTGGACAGGGGCGTAGACAACGGGGGGATGAGGGGGATGCATCCCCCCCCCCCCACCTCACAAGGTGGGGGATGACACGTACAATCATCCCCCTCCCCCCCCCCCCCCCCCCAGGTTTTAGGGAAGGATATTTTTTTGTGTGTTTATCTGTATACGAGTGGGAAAGAAAACGTTAGTTGTATAAGCTAAGACTTGTTAATTCTAACGTTCAAAAAGTAATTTATACATCCCATTATCTCAGTTTGTTGAGTAACTAGCGTATGGTCTGAAGTGGGTATTTTTTTTTTCTGTATACCGGGCCACGTAGTTCCAGTGTAGGCTGGCATTGTTCTGGCTGCTTGTGCGACGTGCACCAAATTGCACCATTTCAAGTAAATAAAAATGCAAAATCCTCTCCGTGGGAGAGGGACAGCCCCTCCCACACCCTCCCCCCGCTCAGTCACTTCGATCCCTGTGTTGGGGTGCATATTTATTAGGGTGTAAATTATTTGTTTTCTTCGTGAAAAATATTTAAAAATTTCTGGTCGATCAAATCATAAAACGCTTTCCCAGATACAGTCAATGATAATCTAGGTAAACACCATATTGCACACTATCAAGTCCAAAATGCAAAAGCCCCATTCCGTGGACACCCCCCTCCCACACCTCCCCCGCCCAGTCACTTCGCTCCCTCGGGCGTGGTCGCTTCGCTTCCTGCAATGTCTCATTCTTATACCTGGCTCAAAGTTGGCAGCACTGTGAGTGTGGTTGGGCATGAGCCCCTACACACACAAAATCGTGAGCCCCATATAGGTTGTGCACCCCCATCCCCAAATCCAAAACTGCTCCCGGCCCGCCTGGTCCCGAATTAACATCTAACCTCCGCCCCCCCCCCCCCCCCCGAGAGACATTTTAGGTAATTTCTTAGTCTTGACAAATGTTGACAGGCGGTCTCGGTCGCGAACAAAATTGGTCTTGGTCCGGTGAACGGCAAATCACCCCCCCCCCCCCCCCCCCGGTGTTAGAACCTGTCTACACCACTGATGGTGGACTTATACATTTAAGTTTGTCATGTTGTAATGGTGCAGGTTTTGGTTACTAACATTCAGTTGCCAAAACTGTACTCTCTTTACCAAAACTCAACTATCCCTTTAATACCTTTTACACCGTGGTGTCAATGTCCAGTCAAACAAAACTATGAAAGTCTTCTCAAGTATGATGATTAATTTCTAGACGATGAAAGGTATAATTATACAATGGGCTCGTGACAAGGTTTCGCAAGTATTGTTCTACCTTAAAGAGTCGTAGCCAAGTTAATTACAAACGAAGGCGGGGGGGGGGGGGGTGGGGGTAAAGGGAATGTAGGCAATGTGCCATTAAGGCATTAAGGGAGCAAAGTGTCAGACAAGGGATGGGGTAATGTGGGCTTAGAAATAACCATAAGCATGGCGCAATGTATCATACCATGTTTTGTAACATGTTGTCTCATATCGGGACAAAAAGGATATTGGGCCTAAAACCACTTAGGGGGCGACTACCGCCCCCTATCCCCCATCCCCCTCAGCTATGCAACTGAAATTAACATTAGTCCTCATCGATTAAAAGGAAATGTATATCATTAATAGCGTTATATTGTTATTTCCTCATTGTATTAATTATGTACTTATAAAGTAAGGGATGTCTTTAGCAGTTTGATAAATCAAAGTTGATTCGGCTTATATAGTGTTGATATTGTGGATTGGTGGTGGTAAGTAGATAATTAAATCTATTTGTTTATGTTTATTTTGTGAAATTATGCAAGCCAATTTATTTTTGCACGAATTTCATTTGAGCCTTTTATGAATTAGCTCAACATTGTATGTCAATTCTGAGATGGAAATAAACGGGCAAGAATTTCGCGTCAACGAAATTGTTTCCCACGTTCATAATTATTTCCTTTATTACTTTGATGACATATTTTCAAGATTATTGCTGGTCACTATAAAAACAAAATAGTATTTTTTGTTGATCAATGCAATTGTGTTAATCTAAAATATATTTTTATTTTTTTTAGTAAAAATGTGTGTCGCTGCGTGAGACAGTAAAACTGTGCATGTGTGTGTGTGTGTGTGTGTGTGTGTGTGTGTGTGTGTGTGTGTGTGTGTGTGTGTGTGTGTGTGTATGTGTGTGTGTGGATGTGTGTGTGTGTGTGTGTGTGTGTGTGTGTGTGTGTGTGTGTGTGTGTGTGTGTGTGTGTGTGTGTATGTGTGTGTGTGTGTGCGTGTGTGCGTACGTTTGTGCGTGTGTGTATGTATGTGTGTCTCTATGTGTGCGTGTGTTGTGTATGTGGTGTGTGTTTGTTTATGCGTGTGTTTGACTGTAGGTGTGATTATGCGTTTGTCAATGTTTCTTCGATGCCTGTGCGTGTAACTTTGTTACCATAAATTTTTCTTTTCCAGTAGAATTTCCTAAACAACTGCTATCATAATGGGTTGCTGCGCGTCTACATCAGAGGACTCGGATCTGCTGAAACCACACCGCGGTCCAAGGTAGGCCAATGTTTCTTATCATACTTGTCATTTACTTTACTTAAAATGATCCATTAACTTTATATGCTCCCCAAAAGTTACGTTTGGGACTTCAATCATATACCAATTTCATTGTAAGATGCTTAAGGACGTTATGTGAGAATTTAAAAGAAAAGGATTATAAAGTTTACCAAGTAAAAGCAAAAAAATCAATGCTTGATTCGAGGCCTGATATCAATCGGATCGGATCAGGTCGGCTCTGTCTGCTCCAGGGTTATACCTATAGTCACACCGCAAGACCGAACCCAGACCTACACCAAACCGAACTAAATTACAAATTTCCTCTTTATCGGGCTCCGACAAGAGACCGAACTGGGGCTAGCAGTCACACCAAAATCATTCGGCCTTCTATTCATCGCATGAATTCGGTTTGCATTCGGCCGAATCAAGACCGATACGACCCCGATAATATTTGAATGGACCCCGACATGAAACCGACCATTCTGAACTCACATGGAACGCAGCCCGAATTCATCCCACTATAGTATAAATACGATACTTGGGTTTACTCTATCTGAACGATAATCATTTCTGATATCAGTTTCATGTTCTAATTTCCCAATTCAACATTACGAACATGATTGTTTGCGAATTTTTGTCCGACTTATGTTTCATTACAATCATATTCTTTGTCAAAGTACAGGATGAAGTAAACCTGAACTTAAACATGTTAAATGAAACAACATAAATTATGACTTGTACTTGGAGGGAGTTGGCTATATTATGTGTATTGCTTCTTTCGAAAGTGAAATTATGGAATATTTCACAGAATATTATAATCCCATTTATATAATCACATTATATATTTCTGGTCAGTTTATTTATGTTTTTGAATCAATTATGTAAAAAAGCTGCATCACTTCGGTGATCCCTCGCATATATATATCACAAAGTTGATTTCTATCCTTCGGGTTTATGTCAGGTTTATAATAGCTTCTGACCACTCGAGCAATGAAAATTAAGGGGTTTTAGGGACGAGCGCCGTACTGTTTTTTTTGTATATAACTCAGTCGGTAAGAGTACCGGACCAGCAATCCGGAGGTCTCGGGTTCGAATCCCGTTGAAATCCCATTTTCTTTGCTCTTTTCAATCACATTTTATATTTCTGGTTAGTTTCTTTATTTGAGTTGAATATTATAATGATAGAAATCAACAAGACTGGTCATTAAACAGCAGTAATGTTTTATCTGAATAGTGATGTTGTATGTTTCAACTTGTGTCTAGACTCATACAATAAAGGATCGTTCAGCAGTATCCACAAACTTCCAAGTGTTTTTTTCCACATATATCGTTGTATTCATATCACGGATTTAAGAACAGGATTTGGTTTTCAAAACGCCTAAGTGGTTAAAATGATGTACAGTATGCTTGAAGTATTTAAATTTCGAAAATCTATATTGTAGAATTCCAACCGTGAATGACGTTTGTGTAATGAGTAGGGGAGTTGCACATTACTCGGTCACATGACATGTCATTACCTCGTAATGTTCACACATAATTCATATCAGCTGATTAGTGGACGTTCATTCTTCAAAGTAATCATGAACATACATAAAGTAATAATTGTATACGATGTCCACTCATAAAATGAAAATGGTATACCGTATGTCATCGAAAACAAAGTATGACACCCCCACAATTATCGATTCTCTAACATGCCAATTACAAAAATAGACATGCTGTTGCCGAAAGTTTGTGGGTTGATACATATTATTGTTTTTAGTTATTGTCTAAACAAATTTCTTGACTAGAAATATATTCATAGCACGGCTCAAAGCAATAGAGGATACATTTTTTTCCAGAAAAAAATATAGGTAAATATGCCCAAGATATCGACCCTCTTCTAAATACCGGATGTGCTCAAGTAGGTAAATATCGCATCGCTCGAGGGCTATTCGGTCTTGATTCGGTTTGGTATCGGTGTAGTTGCGGGCATTATTTGGGTACAACATTTCCATTCTTTTGTCTTACGGTTTCAGTTCGGCCGAATCCAAATGGCATCAGAACCGAACCCAGCCCGAATTTTCACCCCGACACCAGATGGAATCCACTCCGAATCCTCCCCGCATTCCCCGAATCGTCCCCGACACGACTCCGACACGTCCCCGCAAGCACCCCGATAATTTGTCGGAGTGGGTTATTTCAAGCACGCTCGAAAGAACCCACTCCGACAAATTCGGACTCCGAAATGGACCTCGACAAGAGACCGACAATTCCGATACCACTTCGACACCAAACCGCTTGCACCCCGAACGTCCCCGCAACGTCCCCGAATTATTCGGTCTCGTGTCGGTCTGGGTTCGGTCTTGCGGTGTGACTGGGGTATTATGTTCAGTCGGCCCCGACTTGAGCTTCCGACTGGCTCCCGCCTGGCACAAGTGGAGTCTTGAGCCAATACACCCTAACACGAACGCACTGCAAACTGTCCAGTCGGATCGGGTTGAATCGTATGTGTGTGTGTGTGTTGTGCAGGGTACCACCACCCAAACATTATATTCTTATAAATAAAGGGTAACATTTTAGTAGTTCATTCCACGAAAAATTTCAAACAAATTTGTTTCCAGAAAAAAAGTTATATAATTGGAAAACGCATCACCATACTACAACATTTGTGTCTACTACTACATTCTTATTCTATTGTCTCCAAACGTACGCGTGAATAGAATTGGCGCACTCCCAGACGTTTGGCGCGTACGGAACCATGAGGCCATAATGGTTCCGTACGTGGTGGTATTTAATTGCATTTTTTATTTCAATTCAATTTCAATTTCAATTTATTCTTGCTTCCAACAAAACATTACAACTGCATAATGATAATTTGCACAAGATAGGGATATACATATTGGAAACAAGAGGGGTCCACTAAAAAGCAATGCTTGTACAATTGTGGACCCCTCAAATAATAGTTAGGTATATTGTACATTTAAATTAACACATTCTGGACTACAACAACATAACCAAATATAGAGAGGGAAAAAAGGGGGGGAAAGGGGATGCCAACAGAGACCAACATGGGACAAGAGAGAACGTTACATGACACAAATAGGAGAAGACGTACACAATACAAACAATTAGACACTGCCAAAAGGAAGCGAGAGATCGAAGGTTCAAATGTATGTAAAAGATAAGCTACAAGTGGGGTTCAAGTAAAAATAAGGAAAAGACTTGCGCATAATAGAAAGGAACAATGTGTGAGAAGGCACAATATATAATATCAGATTACATTTTGAGTCCGCGAGTAAAGTATGACCTTGTTTTAGGATGACGTAAGCACGGGATAAGAGTAAATGGGAGATATAATTCAAGGATGTTTATAGGATTGTAATAAAAACAATTTAAATTTGTTCTTAAAAATATTAATCGATGGAGCATTTTTTATTTCATTACTTACAGAATTCCATAATTTAGGACCTTCATATATAAATATATATCATATATAATTTGAGCAAGTAGGGTCCGCAAGAGAGGTAAATGAAATTCTTCAGAATGTCTAGTTGGATAATTATGAACTGAGCTATTTTTAAAAAACATTTCTTGAAAAACAGATGGTAGCATGTTATTATTATAATTATACATATATTGACCAAGTTGAAATAGATATAGGTCTTTTACCTTCAGTATCTTATTTTCAAAAAATAAAGAGTCAGTATGGGAGCGAAAGGGGGAATTACAAATAATACGAATAACCTTCTTTTGTAATAACAACACTTTATCTAATAAAGTTTCATGTGTGTTTCCCCAAACTAAAAGACCATAATTTAAGTATGTGAGTATCAAAGAACTATGAAGCATAATTAGTAAATTAAAAAGAAGACATGTTTTTACTTTATTAATAATACCAATATTACGAGAAATAATTTTACAAATATTATCAATATGATGTTTCCAAGAAAGATTACTATCAACCGTTACACCCAGAAATTTAATGAATGAAACACGCTCCAATGGGGTGTTTTCAAAAACTATGTTAGCCGGTAACGAATCTATAGATTTACTAAACAACATATATTTTGTTTTCTGGAGATTCAATGACAATTTGTTCGCTCTAATCCATGATAATATATGACTCAATTCAATATTAATAATTTCAACTAATCTATGAAAATCCGTATGAGAAAAAAACAAATTTGTATCATCAGCAAAAAGTACGAATGACAAAATTTCGGACGATCGACAGAAGTCATTAATATATAAAATAAATAAAACTGGGCCTAATATACTACCTTGTGGAACACCACAATTTATATTACGGGGAGCTGAAGAGTTATCATTCAAAAATACATACTGCCTTCTGTCTGAAAGATAGCTCCTGAACCACTCCAAGGCCAACCCACGTACACCATAATGTGGGAGTTTATAAAGTAAAATATCGTGGTTAATCGTGTCGAAGGCCTTGGAGAAGTCCAGGAAAATGCCTATCGTATGAGACGATTTGTCGATAGCATGAGCTACCTTCTCAATAAAGGACAATAATGCGTGTACAGTATTATGTTTTTCCCTGGAGACTAGAAAAAATATTGTTATTTTTTAAAAAGGATACTGTCCGATAATATATTATCTTTTCTAATTTTTTTTGAAAAAGAGGATAATAAAGAAATCGGTCGATAATTATTTACATCTAATTTATCGCCCTTTTTAAACAAAGGAATTACTTTAGCAATTTTCATAGAGTTTGGTACCTGGCCATGTAATAAAGACAAATTAAAAACATGAACGAGAGGATCCACAACAGAAGATATAATGCCCTTTAAAATAAAATTATTAATTTCATCATGGCCAGAACTTTTCTTAGAATCAAATTTCGAAACAATATCTAAAATTTCATATTTGTGAATAGGAACAAAAAATATAGAGTTTGAATTGGGCTGGCCCAAAACAGATCAACAAAATGCTTATTTGATGGGGGAATAGCAAGATTTTCACCAATCGAAGAAAGGTAATTATTTTAAATATTTACTATATCCCTAGGATCCTCAACAATCTCATCATTAAACTTAATTTTTGTTATGTCAGATTTTTTATTAGTAACATTCATTGCCTATTTAATCATTTTCCAAGTATTTTTCATGTCATGTTTATACAACGCCAACATATTTTCAAAATACCCTTTCTTTTCCAGACGAATAATCTTAGTCAAAATAATTTTTATAAGATGTATATTTAATTTTTAACCTTTCTGTGCCATCTAATTTATATTTATAAAAAAGATTATTTTTCCTATTTTCTATTTATCGAACGTAATATCGATTTAGTGATCCAAGGAAGCCTTGGTGTTTTTTTGTATAATCATTAAGTTTAACTCTGTGTTTAGGAATACAAGTATCTAATTGATCATTCAAAATATCACAAAAATTATCGTAAGAAGAATTTACTTCAGCTACACCATAAACAGGAGACCAATCTACATGTTCAAGACTAGAAGCAAGACTAGCAAATTTTTCATTATTGACTTTTCGTCTAAATAAACGTGGGTCATTATTATTAATTGATTGAGATAAAGTATAATGTGTTACAATAGGATAATGGTCAGTTATGTCAGAAATAACAATATAAGAGTCAGGGTGGAGGATGACATTTGAAAAGATATTATCTATAAAGGAGGAAGACGAGTTTGTCACACGAGTCGGCTTAGAAATAAGAGGTAAAACAGATGCAGAGAGGAGGGCTTGGTACGAACAGTCACGTCACGTTCACGTTAACGTCACGTGAACGGTTCTGTACCTTTTGTGAAACAGGTCACCCAAATCTACGAAGTGTAGGGTAAAGTGACCCAACAATTTGTCGTTTTCCATGCCGGTAAAACTCGAAGTGTCGCGTTAACCAAATCGTGACGTGAGCGTTTAATCAAGATTTTTTAAATTGCAAACGCTTGTTACTAAGACTAGACATACACGCACAAAGAGATTTAAAAATGTCGACGAAAATGCCGATACCCCCTTATCAAATCTTTTCAATCATTATGTTTATAATATGTACGTGCATAATTCAGAGTAATCTGAGACGATAATATGCAGGTCTGTCATTTAGGTAATGTACAACCATACCACTTGCATTATTTGTCTTGTTATTGGAGTATTTCTAAAGACGTGTCGTGCGTGGATTTTGGCAAATGTTGATTTCCAGCTGAATTGCTACACGCAGCGGACAATTCAGTTCGCATACGCCTGAAGTTCCCGTGCTCGACGTCTGAGCGTACTGTCCCTTAACGGCGTTGTATGTGCATGCCTGTGAAAGTGAGTGAGTGAGTGAGTGAGTGAGTGAGTTGCAGTGATCAATGAGTTTAAAAGTAATACAACAATGATTTGATTAATAGTGTTTATTTATGGTTATTGAATCGAGTCAATCTATAAATCAGTCATTTAAAGGGACTTAGTAACATTGTCCAAATCCTCAAAATAAAATTATAATTATAGCGGTTCCCTTATTACTTGTTGTATTCGTATTAACAATAAAATCACGGGACAGGTTTCGGTTTTTCAAATTTCCCTTTTGTTACAAAGATATGTATGATTTAAGTATTCAGATAAGAAAAACTCCGGGCGAGTTTTTCTTCTGTGTACAAAGTGAGTGCAGTGAGTTACTGAATATCACTTTGCATTTTCGCTCATTACTTGGCCATACAATGTCCATTTGACTTGAAATTTTCACACAATACCCTGTGGACATATGAGATAACAACAATATACATTGCATCAACCATTCATCACTTTTTGCACATGTAGTCGGGTTCCTTATGTAATTTCGTTCAAAATTTTTGGAGATTTTTTATACTAAACATTTTTGAAAGGTTTGAAGTACGCCAAATCTAAAAATCCATGTTGCCATTTTTTCCGAAGCCATTATGGCGGCCATCTTGGATTTTCAAAATGGCCGCCATTTTCAACTTGTTTTTGTATATAACTCCGCCTAAAATTCTTCTATAACACTAAAAATGGATGGTAAACCTAATTTTAAGGAGCTAGGTTGTCATAATGACCCCATTCTACGATTTGGAGTGGTGGCATAGCTAGGAAGTATGTGTGTGTGGGTGGGGGGGGGGGGGCGGGGGGTAAGGGGGTATTTTGATTTGTTGAAGAACATAACAAATGACATGCATACGAATTACAATTGCACCATTTAAGAGAACATTCACTGTAGACTTCAATAATTCCCCTCAGCCCCAGAACAGTGGCATACCAAGGGGGGGGGGGGGGGGGGGGGGAGGGGTCAATAATTCAAATAGCCTGAAAAACTCATGCATTTTGGCACAGCTTGGGCCCTTTTTGGAACATCAATTAATTACATACATCTAAACAAGTCTACATTGGCACAGCTACCGCCCTTCTGTGGTCTTTGCCCTTCCATAAACACCGTGTTTGACCCTGAATGTCACGAAGTTAGTTTCAACCACACACAGATATGGATCTGAATATAAACATACACACATGTCATTTCTAAAGAAAAATATGATGTTGTCAATTCAAAACTGCGCTATTGTCTGTACACGGCAACTCTACATGTACATCTCCGTGATGAGCAGTCCCTTGCAATGACATCTTACTAGTTCGATGAGGGCCTTCGGAGCTGGAGGCACTTCATTCGTTGAGGGTTTAATCTGTCCGTCTACGTCCTTGAAGTACCCATATAGTCGAGTGGATTGGGTAGTTCTTGATGAGCGACGGTGGCCTGGCCCCACATTCTAGCTTGCCCATGCGCTCATATATGCTGTTTCAAGGCACCCAGTGTTGGAAGCAATCTGCCATGCACTCTCTGCCATGTTCTTACAAAATAAGTGCCATCGCAGCTCTGGTATCTTCCTTATCTTTATCGACCTAGGGTAGTATGCAGTACAAACGAATGAAGCCAGTGTGGACAACATATCTTTTGTCACATCAGCCCCATCTGACAGTTTCCTCATAGCATCTATGGTGGAATCATCTGCCTCGATGAACAGTTTGATCCATGTCGCCTTTCCTATCTTTGCGAATCTCCCCGTGTTTTCTGCTCCTGAGAAAGCATGGGCGGACGGTAAAGCCATTGCCTTGACTGATCCCACGGATCTCCATTGAGTAATGTTTGAAGCCAGCAACGATGGTAACAGTAAAATGATCTTAGCAAATGCTTCAATGACGGACTTCAGGACCTCACAAGAAACCATGATGAAATAGTACTTGTTTTTTAGACCTACAGGGAAGATTCGCTGAAGTCCAACACCAGAGAACAATTACGGCATGGTAAAGACCTAATCCAGTACCAAGTGAAAGATGAGACCTGCATCAAACATGCACCTCACCATGAGTCGTTTTATGTTTGCGGTGGGGAGTGTCGTCTTCATCACCTGTGGTGTCCATTTCTTCATCCTGAGTATGAGACATCTCGCTTTCCAAGTGTAGTGGATCATTGCATTGTCTTTCTGTTGCTGCCAACTTTTCAAGGGCGTGTATCAGCTTTGATTTGTCGCTGCATGGCAGGGGAGAATCACTTGGTGAAAACAGAGCCCTTGGTGTCAGGGTTAACTCGTAGTTTCCAACTGCATGTTTTTGATCGACTTCTTTACTTGACCATGCAAGGACCATAAGTCTCCCATACATATCCTTTGTTTCCTTAATGTCTACTGTTTTGTCACAGATCTTAACTGTGTGCTTCTTGCTTCCAGACACATACATTTTGTTGTTGTTTTTTCTTTACGGGTATCCAGATGCTGACATTGATGTTCACTCGGTATGCTACATAGTCTTCATAGAGTTTCTGTCCAATGTCATCTATGTTCAGGATCTGATGAACGTACTCGCGTGGAAAGTAAACATGGGTTACCAAGTTGTAGAGTATTTCACCTTGAACGGCAAAAGGATTGCCGTGACTGTGAGTGGCAGCCTTGATATTGCAGACAGTATCATGTTCCCTCCTAACCACACTGGGAGAAAGATCATGATGATCATTATGTAGGCTTCTTTGCTTCTATGCTGAATTGACCCTTAAAGACCTTGACCAAGTATTATAGTTCAGGAGCCGCCATGAAGAAGCGTTGTCTGGCATTCGCGTTGTTGGAAATACCTATGAGACCAGCATTGACCTTCATGTGAATTGAACGGGGTAGCATTATTTGATATAGTTCCCTCCATGTCTGAGGGTTGTCATTCTTTAGTGCATGCATGTGATAAGTAATGTGGCCAAAGTCGTTTGTACGTGATACGATCCATTGCGAAGAACAGCTTACTGAGAGCCTCTCTAGCTTAAGGTGAGGGAACAGGTCTACATTTCGGGATGTTGTTATGAAGAGTATAGTTTCCTCCCGGTACAAGTACCGTAGTTCATCATGGATTTAAACATGGCATTCTGTGATTTTCAACCTCCCACTCCCGGAACTTTGTCGCTACATCTTCATTTTCAAGTACTTGATTCAAGTGGGTGTTTGAAAGTTTGAAAGAATCAGCGTTTGATCCTAGGTCAACATAGGCGTCTTCTACTTTGATTACTGTGGCCATGCAAGCGTCTTTCAGTTATGTGTTGTCATGGAAAAACTGTTGCCATGTATGAATAGATGTGGGCATGCAAGGCACGCTATAGTAGGTGCACTTCAGAATATGCCTCTGTACAATCATAATCTATACCCATACGCGAAGAGGGAGAGGGCTGGGAGAGGGCTGCAGCACTGGAAAGCATCGATATTAGTGCAATCGGCATATTATATTTGGGCACTCGCCATCTCATTCTGGCACTTTCTGTACATCTCTCATTCGGGCAACTCAACATCCCAAATTTGGGCCGCATTCGGGCAATAAACATCTCACATTCGGGCACTCGTCATCTTATGCTGGCAATCAACAACAGCTTGGTCGCTCCGCTCCCTAGCACCACACCCCATCCCCGATATTCGGGCAAAATATGCCAGCCCCCAGCTTTGCCCATGAACACGTGTACAGTTGATGGGGATCAGTGCATGGTTCATACAATGTACACGGATTACTTCCATGTGCCAACATATGGCTTAGATGTGGAGATATAAAGGTGGAGTGGTCGGGAGTGTGGGGGGGGGGGGGGGGGGGGGGAAGGGGGTAATTTTTAGGGCCATTTTTAAAAGCATGATTGCTATCATTTAATGTACATGACTCATATTGTGCAAATGTGTGGCCCTGGAATGTGTATTTAGATATGAATTTCATATGTTAAGCCTTCATCAATGATATTTATGGCGGCCATTTTGAAAATCCAATAGTGACGTCATTTTAAAGTCTTCTAATTATTGCCAGTCAATGTCTCGGTCCTAAATATATAGGTTTAGACACCAAAAATGATCAACTAGGTGGCTTAGATATAGAGATATAGGCCAAAAGGGTTGATAAAGGCGGCCATTTTGAAACGCCAATATGGCACCCAAGGCGGCTTCCAAAAAAATGGCAACATGGCTTTTTAGATTAAGTATACTTCAACGTTTCCAAAAATGTAAAGATCAGAAAATCTCCACAAAATTTGAACGAAACAATTGATTTTGACATAGTGAACTTGACTAATGTCAACAAAGTTACTAGATCCCTATAAACAATCAATATTAAATAAATCAATTAATGTATTTGACATTCGAACTAGCTACTTGTAGGCAGTGGCGTACCCAGGATTTTTTCAAGGGGTGGGTGTAGGGGGGGGGGATATTTCGTCAGACAAATTGAAGTAAGCGGGGGGAGTGTGGGTAGGGGGTGTCCGTAGAAAATGACCGCAGCCGAGGACGAGACCAGGACCGGTCACAAATTTCGAGGCCGAGACCAAGACATTTCTTGAATTATGTAAGGGGGTGGGGATGGGGGTAGGGGGTGTCCATCCCCCTGCCCCCAGGCCTGTGTACGCCTATAATTGGTATTTACAGTATAGGTAGGACGGGTTCGTTCACGATTAAATTTACCGAGAATTAGTCTCTTCTCAACGACAATTTACATTAATTTGTTTTACGCAAGCGCCAATTTACGTGAGCTTTCATGAATTGCATATAGTATATCTACAAACTGTTGGGTCACGTAACCCAACACTTCGTAGATTTGGGTGACCTGTTTCACAAAAGGTACAGAACCTTCACGTGACGTGACGTGAACGTGACGTGACTGTTCGTACCAAGCCAGAGAGGAGGGTCTCGAGAAATTATTGGGACAAATTATTATGTTCATGAATTAATAAGTTTATATTAAAGTCCCTCATTAAAACAACATCCTTATTTATAAACACTGGACTTCGCAATAAGTCGGATAATTGCTTCAGAAATTCTCTAGGGTTACAATAAGGGGTCGATAAGTAACTCCGACTATAATATTTTTACCTCCAGGATTCATAATTTCAATAAAAAGAGTCTCAAGAACATTATTAAGTATTGATATATTATCATGCAAAACATAATTCAAAGATTTAAGCACATATAAGGCGACGCCACCGCCGACTCTCCCTTGCCTATTTTTAAAGACAAAATCATATTCATCAATTAGAAAGGGTAAGTTAGAATCATGGGATAACCAAGTTTATGTTAGTCCAATTAAAGAAAGCTGTTTATTGGAAGGGTTATCTCAAAATGATTGCAATTCATCAAAATGTTTATTCAAACTTCGTATATTTAAATGCAATAAAGAGAATGTATCATTATTAAAATCTTTAATAAGATTATGAAGCTGTGTATGTGTTATATACTTTGTAAAAGAATGTTGTGCTGGATCATCGTGATCTAAATTCAAGTTCAACTCTTCAGAAGATGAGTTTATATTTTCAATAACAGTTTCATCAAAGGTTCCTGTATGATTAACAAAAAATTGATTGTTAGCTTGAATGGGTCTTAATACATCAAAAAGGTCATCGTCGCTCACAGACTCAAAAGGCAAGTGGTGATCTAAATTAGCCATCATAACTGTACAAAAACAAAATCTGAGAAACCAAAACCAAATAGCATATCATAATCAATATACAGTTCGCAGCGCTTGAACAATGACTCAAAGAAAAGAAAAAAATCGGTGCAGACATAGAGCTCAAGAAAGAATAATGAAAACCACCACTTGCAGTTGGTAAGAAGGGAGACACAAAAACACGAATACAAAATAGACATGAACATACATTGAGACACTGTTGGCATGACAAACGAGCGAGAGGAAACAATATATAATGACGGTGCAGTATGCTGATAGCGAGGCACCCATTGGAAGATATATAATTGTTGAAGGAAAATCGTAGCTAAAAAGATGAAATATTGCGCGAAAATACAAAATCAAATTTAAATATATGGCAAAGTAACATTAACATAATACTAATAATTCAAAACCAAACGAATATATCATAACTATAATAAAGAGTATAATATGCGATAACAATTTTCAAAAGTATCAATAATTTCAAATTAAGGACGACCCATAGAAAGAACTGACCTAATTTCAACAAAAATTAAATAATGGAGACGTCGCTAATCGTTTCATGAAAGGAATTGCCTTTTCAAAACAACTTAAAGAGTAACATACATCAAAGCAAAGGTATATACAATAGATTGCGGTAAGTGCGAAATCGGGTCAATCTATTTACCAAATAGAGTAAGCGTGGAGTACAAAGTTACATGCGAAACAATAAAGCAACGAAGTGTGGTGTCACAGCTCATCGTTGCCATAGGCAGCTTGATTCAAGGAACACAAACAAAAAAAAAAAAAAAAATACACAACTCTTTGCAAAGTGTTGGGCATCTATACTCCGCAAAAAAGAAACTGGACACTTGTATAAGTTGAAATATTTCATATTAATGTACGATCAAGTGTACATGATCATAATATTAAAGGGAATTTAGTCCTCTACATGCAGGGTATAACTTAAAGGTGTAATCGTTCATGCATGAAATGCCATCGTCAATTAACACTAGCAAAGTCTGTTTTCAAAAATAGCAAAACAATGGAGGACCACACCATTCGACTGAAATGATAGTAAGCGTTTCACTTAAAACAAGATGAGCGGGGCAAGTAAATTATGACATTATTCAACTTTATTGTTATGAAAAAACTCTGGAAATACAAATTTGTCAATAAAACAGGGCCAGGTTATGAGAGCATTATCATACTGATCTGTATAATACAGGCATGAAGCTTGTCTATTTCATGTGTCCCCTGCAATTTTAACCATAGTTACCTAGAGAAATGTCATGTTAAAGGCTGCCCAAATGTTTGACCAAGGGTGACTTCAGGTTTTGAAGATCTTTGGACTACGGTATAATTCTTGACAAGAATTTATACCATTTTCATGCTGAAATAAGGGCACAAACTGTGATTTTGACTAATAAAGCTTTGCCATGGAATTCCCCATTTTGTTACTTTTGGATGAAAATAACACCTATAACGTTCACAATTTGTCTTCATTTATACTCTTTATTGAGATGAAGATAGAAAAGGTCACATTTGTAATGACAAATTATGCCATCTTATGAATATAGCGTTTTAGATTATGCTTATCAACATTTATATGGTTGAGTGGATGTTCCATTTTTGCTATTTTTGAAAACAGACCTTGGTGTGGTTAATTGACCTTGACAAGTCATGCATGAATGATTTCATCTGGATTTCATGCGAATATTGAAGAGGGTAATTTTATCTTTAATTTGATATACAATATCATATATTTTATCGTTAATCAATACGAAATATTTGGTCTCATACAAGTGTCCAGTTTCTTTTTTTGCGGAGTATATTTGATATCACACAACGGTACCAAAACATATAATTATGTGTTGATCTTTGCCTGGTGGTACCCTTTAACATTGCGCCTCGCTGGAGCGAGTTCTTCCTGGAGAGCCATCTCATACGACCAGGGGCGTCGATCACGGGGTGATGGGGGGGATATATCCCCCCCCCCCCCCCAATATTTCAGGTGGGGGGGATGGCCTGTATTATCATCCCCCCCCCCCCCCCCCAATATTTGGGGTTCCAAAATATATAATAACATTAAAATTAAGGAGCATTGCCCCCTCTCATGAATGGAAGTTGTATATAGTCTTCTTTAAACCACTTTTTGATAATGCTAAACTGCCCAAATCCAAGATCTTCCGGGGCTGCGCCCCTGGAACCCCCATTAAGGTTATTCGACCCAGTACCAGCCATGTACTCATTAAATAGTTTTATTCAGGACTTCTCTCTTGGCAAACTTTCAGGCGATCCTGGCCAACTGTGCGTTTGCGCTTCGCTCACTAAAATTGAGCTAACTATTCAATAATTAATTGTATTTCTGGATATTACAAATCCCAAAGCTTCCGGGGGCTTCGCCCCCTGGACCCCCCAATAAGCTTTCCAGTGTTGGTATCCCTTGACTTATCCTATTCAGGGTTCCATCAGGATGATTGCAGTCGACAGTATTTATCTATAAGGCTAAAATTCATCCATAATATACTTGGACAGTGCCCTCATCATAACAGGATGCTTGCAATGTGCACTTAATAATCTTCCAATCTCTAAACAGCTAATTCAAAAGCCCATTAACTAAAGAATAGTTAACTCTATATTTACATATAGACAACATCTTTATATCTGGATATTACAAATCCCAAAGCTTCCGGGGGCTCCGCCCCCTGGACCCCCAATAAGCTTCCCAATGTGGGTATCCCATGACTGATGCTTCCATCAGAATGCTTGCAATATATGTATATATCAGGTTCATATTGGACAAAGCCCAGCTCATAACATGATGCTTGCAATGAGCACTTAATAATCTATCAATTTCTAAACAGCTGAATTCAAAAGCTTTGCCCCCCCCCCCCCCCCCCCCCCCAGCCATAAAAACCCGGGCACGCTGCTGGGTTGTCGCTTCGCTCCCTCGCCAGAGATGGTCAAAATGACGGATCATCCCCCCCAATGGCGAGAAGAAATCGACGCCCTTGCATACGACGACGCAGTTGCTTTAATCATTCGGTCAACCACAAAACATGCTAAAGCCATCCGCACACAGAGCCGACTCGACCAGATCCGATTGATTTTCAGACGGTTCAGCTCAGTATACGTTATCTCTGGACTTCTGTTTTGCCGGTCAAGAGCCAGACGGAGATCATTCGAGGCCATTTCAACATGTTGAATCGGCTCCGACTGAGCGAAACCGACTCTTGCCTGACTGAAAGCCAGTCGGATCGGGTCGAGTCGGCTCTGTCTGCGGAGGACTTAATACGACGACGCAGTTGCTTTAATTATCCGGTCAACGACTAAAATGTACATTTTGTTGAGGAAATCGATTGCACTGGAACATTGCTATAAAGGGATCTAGAAACTCTGTTGACAAGTGCAAAACATGATGAGAGGTTGGTCCAATGCATATCGTTGTTATTTGATATGTCCAATGGGTGTTGTGCGGAAATTTCAAGTTTAATGGACTGCTAGTATATATGGCCGAGTAATGAGCAAAAATGCATAGTAATATTCACTAAATCATTGCTCTCACTTTGTATACGGTTTTGACGATCCAGTAGATATTGTTAACATCTGAACACTTCAATCGTAAATATCTTTTTAACGAAAGGGAAATTGCAAACCCGAAACCTGTCCCATGCTTTTATTGTTAATACGAATGCAACAGGGTATGAAGGAACCGCTAGAATTCCAATTGGGCTTTGAGGATTTGGACAATGTTACGTAGAGTGGTTTCACACCGGTGATTGCAGTCATGATTGGAGTCATGTTTACAATCTCGGTGATTCTGTTGCCTTGCTTTCACACGAAGAAAAATACTTCGCGCAAACTGTGATTACAATCGCCTTTCTGGAGACGTACCTGTCAATCAAACAATGAGAACACTAGTACTACACTGCATGACTGCATTCGAAGCGAAGAGCGCCCGGTTTTAATTGGTAGAAGTGCATGTAAGGTCAAGTAAGCTCCGCCTCCCAAGTCATGTTTTGGAGGTCAAGCCGTTCAGACGAGAGAACCGCACCGTGATTTGAGTGAATCATGATTAGAAAACACCTCCGGACCGCGATTACAGTTTCACGATTCGTGATTCTAGGTTGCTATCACACGTCAATAAATACCGTGATTGGAGTGAAAAATAATTCCAATCATGATTGCAATCACGCATTTTCTCGTGTGTGAAAGGCTCGTAGACCCTTAAATGATCAGTTGGTTGAGTTAAGGGGGTATCCCACTGAGAGGCGAACGTTTTGCGAACGTTAGCGAATTATGCAAATTTGGGATTTCGCCCGAATTCGTTAAAGGTTGCAAAAAGTTCGTTAACGGTTGCAAACGGTCGCAAAAAAATTCGCAAGCGGTTTTAATTGTCGCAAAGAAATTTTGGACATGTTCAAAATTTCTTTGCGAATTTATTTGTTCGCAAACAGTCGCAAACGGTCGTTAAACGGTGTCGCTAACGTTCGCTAATGATTCGCTAATGCTAGCGATTACATGACCATATGGTTCCTCAATGAAATCGACCCATTGAGCGGCGAGTGTTTTGCGAACGTTTGCGAACGTTTGCGAATTTTGGATTCGCCAACTTTTCTGACAATTGTTGGCAAAAATCAAGGTTGGCAGAGGCAAACCCTGCTTTTCGCTAACATTCGCTAAAATGTCGCAAATTGTCGCTAAATATCGCAAAAAAGTCGCTAAATGTCGCTAATGGCAGAGGAACAGTTGGCGAATCCCAAATTCGCTATATTCGCTAACGTTCGCCTCTCAGTGGGATACCCCCTTTAGGGTTCGAAACCCACTGAAGAATAATTTCGAAGACCCCACCAAAGACAATTTTTCCTTGTTCAGCTATTATAATATTAACGCGTATAAACATGATAAAAGGGTACCACCTTTAAAAAAAAGTAGTAGTATTCGTCTGCAGACTCATGGAAATATGCTTCAGTGTGGTGGTGCGATTTTCCAATTAAATAATTTTCCGGAAACATATTTTCCCCTACACTCTTTAAAAAATTGAGCAACATTGGACAGTATGTTGCCCAACACTGGGCAATTGAAGGCTCAATTGGGTAATAATTGCCCAGAATTATGAATCTGTTTAACCAACCAACAATTACCAAACTACCCAACATTTTAAGAGTGTAGCATGTGGGTGGAAAGGACTACTAAAAATGTTTCCTTTCATTTATGAGAATATTATTTGTGGGTGGTGGTACCCTTTAGATCCCTTGGTGCAATCGGTTTCTTTAATTATATCAATTTAAACTTGATTGCTTCGGAAGGTCCATCACACATAATAGATGTGTGTCCTTTTTTATTTTATTTTGTTTAAATCTCAGATGGCTATTACATGACTGCTGTACAAACTGAATTACTGAAACCGGAAATAACCTGATTTTGTTCTTATAACTGATTTTACTTTATTTTTGCTATAACAATCTTCTTTATAGGATCCTGTTGGTGAACATGTATGAGCCATGTAGCATCGAGTCTTGCCTCTCCCACGACTGGCGAGTGGGGGCCCTACAGAACCTCGCCACAAAACTGCAGAAAAGGTTAGATTTTTGTTTCGATTTCGCACGTATACTTGTGCATAAACGAGTAGCTTATAAGCTTTCCTTCAATTATTTTGGGAGAAAAAAAAAATATGCACGTAAGTAGTGTGCATGCGAAACCATTGATGATGAATGCGTATTAGAATGTCATTAGAAATTGTGTGTTAAAGGGACAGGTCCACTTTTACAAAACGTCTGAACAGCTTTCAGTTGACGGATGGGGATCAATGTAACACGCAAAAAAAAAATCAGAGCGAACAGCCCTCTAATTTGGATTCTACGAATGAAAAACGAATGCGTCCCTCCATTTAAACTATATATCGGTCAATAAATGAGTTCAACTGATTTAGCATAATATTACAACATTAGTACTAATTCTCGTAAAGGTATTGTGAAGCCGACATTTGTTAACGTATGTCACGGAAAAAGATCTCAAAAAGAAAGAATATATAATTACATGTAGTCAGTTTAAGCGATGTTTGGGTATTTTGCTTGGTAAACGCTCACACGTTAGTACTTATGCGCGAGTCACGTAGCTAGCGCGGGTCACGTAGGGGTCATGCATACCGATCTGGCACTCCGTGAAATCTATGTACAAACTTACTCACCGGCCGAAAATACGTATGTACCTAATTAACCGACGTCCCTCAGTTTATTCAGTTTTAGGTCTATAACTCCACGAAAAAGAGATTTCAAGCCCTAAATTTTTCAGGCATGCTATTAAATGACATTTCCTTTCATATAAGACAATAACCTCGCAACTTTTGAATTTTGGCTTGCAAAAGTGGATCTCTCCCTTTAAAGCAAAATGTACGTCATTTGTTTTTATCATGAGTCAGAACAAATTTAACTGATTGAAAAGTGAAATTTATTTTTGAAATACAATTACAAATGAATAAAGTAATTAAGAGTAGCTACCAATTAAGATACGAACATTAGGACATATTCGTATCGATGAAAACAATTTCATTATTTGTAAACAACCTTTAACACCAAAATATAATTTTCCAGTGTATGACAGAGAATAGTTATAGTAGTTTGTTACACCAAACCGTTTATGAAATAGGCTTTTGAAAAATCACTACAAAACTTTGTGTACATATGTCTGAAGAAGAGAGCTGCCAGGTTATGTTGTCTAGGAACTAAAGGGGTGGTTAAAGGGGTAGTACAGTTTATGTAAGGCTGAACATTAGTAACCAAAACCTGCACAATAGCATTACAAACTAATACTGTATTTATAATTCCACCAAGCTCTAAAGGTATACAAAAAAACAAACGACTAAGTAAAAGCCTGCTATCTTTGTTTAAGGGTGCTCTCTAAAAATGCATTGATTTCAACCATTTTCATACAAAATTATGGATGTGATGTTTTGTTGAAATGATGATTTAATAGAGAGATCATCAACAACTATTTAAAAAACAAGTGTAAGCATTTGTTTATTCTTTAAAAAATCATCGAATACATCTGGGCCCCAGAATTATTCCGATCGGATATATTTAAAGAATATTGACTGGCCTTGAGGGAGACACGGCAAATATTGCCTGAACTAGATTCATATTGCCCGAGTCGAAGACGAGGGCAATATGGATCTAGTGAGGGCAATATTTGTAGTGTAGCCCGAAAGTCCAGTCAATATTGTAATTATTAACTAATCAGACATCTCGAGCGAACATGCAATATATTAATGTAAAGGGTACAAATTGCACAATTCTTACAATTATTGAACGATGTTTAAACTTCAAGTTTTAACCAAAATGCATACATCTTGACTTCATCCCAGTTTGTAAAGAATCATTACTTAGCTAGCGCGTAACACATTGTTACGTCATAATTAGACACGCGCAAATCATTGATAAACGCGCGTATGAATTTGCGCACTCATACTGTTAGCGCGCCTTCATCTTGGATAAATATTATTGACCGGCAAATTACACACAAAATCCCATTGACTTTTCTGAGCGGTCAATAAGATTTTGTCCATTGGTTTACTGTGTGATCATATTGACCGGCAAATTACACACAAAATCCCATTGACTTTTCTGAGCGGGCAATATGATTTGTTTTCACCCCTAGTTTTGTTGGCCTACTTAACTTGGAGGGCAATATGGTTTTAAAATTGCCCTGCTCAGATGTTTGCTATGGTTAATAATTATTAATATTTCAGCCGTTTCTGAACCGATTTGGATCAAATATAGTTTATTCTGTCATTAGAATTGTATGCTCTTTCAAATTTGACACGCAGTTTTTATTATCTCTCAAAATAATTATTTCCGTGCAGCGCCCCCTATACCAAAACAAGACTACCCCTTTGAGTTTCTATTACAGTGGGGGGGTTTTTCTGCAGACCCATGGATGTTTTTGTCCCTGTATATTGTTAAGATAAAAAGGTGTGAATACATTTTTTGGGAGACACATTTCTTGCATTTGTTGGCATGGCTGGTAGAATTGATACTTGTTTTTGTTCCCGTTACTAAAGGTTCAACAATGTGCCGATCGTCATGGGCGACCTCTACGTTCACGAGCGGGACAGGTTTCACCAGATGGTGCAGCCAGATGACGTGCTAGTTCTGTGTATATCCGGGTTCTTCACCTACGACAGGGTCGTGCGGAATCTGCTGCCGCACGCACACTCGATTTTGGGTAAGTCATGGTAGAGGGCCTAGAGCCACTCCGTGGCAACCATGAGATGCGTGTATTGTGTTCGCGTACTATGATCACCCTGTAGCAGTGCCATAGATAGATATAGGCCTACATGTAGTTCGTAAATATTTGACCCCTGCACTTGTCGGTAACTAAATTAGTGTTGGAGGAAATTGCATTTTAAGTTCACAGGATGTATGTAAAAGACTTGGAAGTTTGTGATGAGCGATTTCTTATAGCTTTAAATTCTAAATTGCTATTTTTACCGACAAGTGGAAGGTTTTGCTGTATCCAGTCACATTAAAGATACAATAATTAACCAGGTATAGTTGTGCATGAATATTGTTTTTTGATAATATTGTTTTTGATAATATTGTTTTTGATAATAATGTATTGGAAAATGTGCCTTCTATTAAATTTTTGGGAGTAATTGTTGATAATAAACTTTCATGGAAATGTCACATTGATAGCATTTGTAAAACTATTTCGCGTAATATTGGAGTTATAAAACGGTTAAAAACTTGTCTCCCAATGTATTCTTTGTTTATGTTATACTCATCTTTAATATTGCCGTACTTAAACTATGGCCTTCTTGCTTGGGGGAACACGCATCAATCGTTTTTAGATAGGCTATTATTGTTACCAAAAAGGATTATTCGTATTATTTGTGATTCCACTGCACGCTCCCACACAGACCCTTTATTTTTTAATAATAAATTATTAAAAATGAATGACTTGTACTTATACCAATTAGGTCAATTTATGTATAAATATGATAATAATTCATTACCTTCAGCTTTTGATTTATGTTTTTTTAAAATCAATCGGTTCATAATTACCCAACTAGACAGTCAAATGAATTTAATTTACCCCTTCTCAGAACTTTATTAGCTCAGAATACGTTTATTTATGATGGTCCTAAATTTTGTAACACTCGTGATATAGGTATGAAAATGTACCTTCACTTAATTCTTTCAAAAGAAAACTTAAATTATATTTATTACAACGTTATGGTACCAGGTAACTTAATTTTTGGTAATAAAAAAGGGTCATCGTATTAAAAGAACCATTCATTATTATTGTTGCTTATTCTGGAAATTGCGCCGCTATTTTAATGAAATAATATTTCTTATTGTCTTAATTTGTATGACATTTTTGTTTTCATTTTATTTTATACATTTTCTTTTAGTCTTGCAGGTCCATACCTTCTCATTCCATACCTTCTCAATCCATTCATATTTTCTATATTTTCATTATCTTTTGTACAGCATCTTCTTATCCAAGTATGCTTCCACACTGCGTCTTATTTTTTCATACATGTTCTCTTCAGTAGTCTCCGTAGGCACAACACTATTTTGAATCCTTATCAAACAGTTTTGTAATAATTACATTTTTTTTGTAATACTACACTGTATATTTGCTATCTTGTTTGTTTGGGGTTTTTTCATATTTTTTTTATTATTCATAATTTTTCCGTATTTGATTTTTCGTATTTTTTCCGTATTTGATACTTTCATTACTTTGTAAAACATTAATTTTTGAGGGATTCCACATTCTACAAGCCATGCTTTTTAGTGGATCCCTCCATTTTCACTTGAAATTTAAACATACAGCAATATTCGTTTACTTTCTGATTCCGCTTTTATAACATGATTATTTCTAAATGTCAAAATTTAATTGTACCTTATTTAAAAATTAAACAAATTTTCGTTGTATCTTAATTCATTGTATTTTAAATTTTGATTGCCAATGTTTATAATTTATTGTTTATACTTTCACAAATGTTGTTGTGATTTATTCATTGTAAATATATGTACCTTCTTGTTGAAAATGAAATAAAATTGAACATTGAACATTGAATGTAAATAGTTAAAATGAACAGCACAGCGTCATGCCTAATTCACAACCAGTGAAGGTTTGAGGCATGGGCCCTATTAATAAATGTACACCAACGCGCATGCTGTGGAATGCGGCAGTAAGAACACATTTGGTTAAAGCTGAACAATTTTCTATTCCAATGCAGGTAAGGAACGCATTGCAGTGATGATTGGGGACGGGAAGAATCCGCTCGCGCTGTTTCCGTACCTGCGCAGACAGCCGGAGATAGGAGAGTATGCGCAGCTCGTCCTCTTCTGCGCATGCGTGACGCACCTATCCCGAGGCGCGCAGTGGAATTCGGTCACCAGCTTTCTGGAGAAGGCGGTCAGTCGGGTCGGATCGCGAGCAAACTGAACCTTTAAAGAAACACCAAGCATTTTGTGTATAGTTGATTTTAAAATATTAACTGATAATACAGACATAAATTTGTATATAAAGTTCGCATACAGGATGCATGGCATGTATTTATGAACACCATGCACACTTATTCAAGAGTCAATGGTAATTATCTGTCTACCCTTGTGAGTACCATGGTCGACTCTGGTCGACATACTCGTAGAATTTCTTTCATGCACACTTTAGATAGCTGATATTAATTGGAGAAACACGCCGTGAATTCTTACTACTGAGGGTTATGGATAGGGGATTTAATATGCTTTCATAAGAGCTGTGTCTTGTGGACTCTTGTACTTTTAAGGTATAGTACACTTTTTGTTGAGAAAGCGCTTGATCAAGAAATACCTTCTTTGTGACTTAATGGAAAACAAACCGTAACATTACCTGAAATAGCACATGATTTTAAAGACAAAATAAGCATCGCATCCTGCACATCACAACAAAATTAAAGTGACAGAATAATAAGCAAGTTGATTGCGGTCACTATGTTACGGAAGAAGAAGAAGAACTGTTTGATCAAAATCGGTTCAGAAACGGCTCAATACCATGGATGCGTAATGTAAAGCTAATTTGAATAAATGTGGGTCCCTCAATTATACGATAATGTAAAGACATACATACAGAGCCTACACATTTATGGAAAATATACCAAAGTAACTTTAAAATTTGTTTTTGATAATCTCTCTATTAACTTTCCAGTGATTGAATGGCGCCCTCTTGCGTTAACTACTGTTCATTTAACTTACAGTTAGCCGCTAATATGTTTGCAACCATACATTCATGGTGGCATTATAAATGCTAGACTCTAACGATAACGTGCAAGTGTTAGTTCTAAAATTCAGATTGACCAGAATTTGACTGGCTGTCAAAAAGTTTAAACTCACTACACTATATCGCTGTGCCAAGTCGGTTTTTACATTGAGAACCAAAGTACCTGTTAGTATGACATGATTGAAACACACGACCCCTCTCAATCAGAAATGTTTGGTATTTCGAAATTAAGTATAGGTTTTCCCGCTCAATTTTGCACTTTTTTCAATCGAATTCATTTAGGGTCATTCGAATTCGCGCGTTGCCGCGTAATCGTTGGTATCGGTCTTCCAAATTCCGAATAAGTGCATGCGAATTCATGCATACGCACATGCCTTCGTGAATAGATACAGAAGTTCATTTATGGGCATTCGAATTCGCGAATGTGCAGCCAACTGTCAACTGCCCTTTCGCGAATTCGAATGACCATTGATGAAAAGGTATGCACTTTGTGCAAATTCACTTGCTCCAACGTGATTTTGAACGACTATTTACGAATTCGAATGCTGCTTTGGTACGGCGATCGCGAATTCGTTTGCTCCTATTATCAATTCGATTGACACAATCGCGAAATTGAGCGGGAAAACCTATATTATATGTGTATATTGTACCATTTTCAGGGTTAAAGGACAATGAAATCCAGACAAATTGTTGTATGCACTATAAGACACTAAATATAATGAATAGTCTCTGAAAATTTGAGTTCAATTGGTCAAGAAATAAGAAAACTATGGCTCTTTGAAAAGAGCCATGTATTTATTTGAGTGACTCAAATTGGCAACGCACTCTGGCAAAGTTGTGGACAACTCCCCATACAGTTTTTACAAAAAATTTCAGTTTTGTTCAATTTTCTCAAAATTTATGTTTACCCTTTGTTCAAGTTCAACATATGTTTTGTATAATGCTTTTATACATAACATATCAGGAGTTGGGGGAATGGAAAAATGTGACTATGAAGAAAACTGTAAAAATGGGAACATTTGTGTACAAAACATGGGGAGTTGTCCACACATTTATCAGAGTGCGTTGCCAATTTGAGTTCCCCATAGGAATAAATGGACATCTTCAAATAGCCGTAGTTTTCTTGTTTCTTACCCGATTATGCTCTAACTTTCAGAGATTATTCTTCTTAATCTCTTCAAGACTATGAAAGCAAAATTTTACTTGGGTTTCATTGCCCTTTAAAGAAACTCGTTTATTGTTATCATTATACTGACATTTGTGCTAAACGGCACACAAAGCGATGGGGTGGTTAACCTACTTAATTTATGAATTCTGATAATTCGCGACATTACCTTTCCATAGCTATGTTATTTATCGCATATTCTTTAATTTTCTATATTCATGTGGTGGTATTTGTGGACAGGTTTGACTTACATTTCCTCTGTGGTGAAATGTATCCATGTGTTTCGAGCAGTATTCTAATCATATATAATTGTACACTGAAAGTGAAATCGGACCATTTATATTATTTCGCTTTGTTTTGTCATTTCGAGATCCGTATATGCTATCAGTTTACATGAACGATGAGTATTGGTTTCAACCAAGTGAGATATTAAAGAAACATGGGAATATACTTCTATGTTTGTTTCAATATGTATCCATTGATAGTGGGCGAATTTTAAATTGTAATCTTCATTAGTTATACACTACAGAGAACTGTTTAATTATATAATACATGATTCTATCAAATAAAAGGCTAGTGAGCAACAGGGAGGAGCATGGGGGGCACGTGCCCCCCCCCCCCTTCAATAATTGTGAGTGCCCCCAATCAGTCCGACCACGCTACGCCACTGGTGAGTAAACAATATAAGGATAAATGTATGCTCGCAGTAGAACATTATCAATAGAGCCACCATTGTGTTCAATCAATTGAGCAGTGGCGTACGGGGGGGGGGGGGGGGGGGGCTCTCACATTGGCCGTGTATACGCATGATAGTTCACAATTTTGAGCAAAAGAGGGTCAATTGTGTTCAAATTTGTTCGCGAACACATCGCAGAAAAGGGGAAAAGGGTACAAATTTCATGCAAATGTTTACGAAATTTTAAAAATAGCGTACCTTTCCGCGAAGGGCCACAACTTACATTTTATTTGTGTACTTGTTGAAGTCTTTAAAAAGGGGTATTTTGGTTAACATGTAGTCGAAATGCACAAAAAAGGGTCATTTTTTATTGCCACTTTGTACCCGTTTTTGTATTTAAAAAGGGTTATAATTTGCTGAAAATGTACGCGAAACGCTGCAAATAGGGGATCGTTTTCACCTCCAGAACGATCTAGAATTGTCCTAACTTTGAAAAAAACATTACACCCGTTGTAACCACCTTTCATCCTAACTTACCTCCCCTCCGCCACATTCTTCATGACAATCACCACATTCTTCACACCTCTGATCGCCTCCAACAGGCTGTTCCTGATGCCCCAATCGTAGCCTACCGACGCTCTCGTAACCTCAAGGACCTCATTGTTCGAGCTGATTTCCCATCCCCAATAACGACCCCTCTCCCATACAGCAAGGTAACTTTAAGTGCACCGCCGACAGATGCAATGTATGTCAGGTACAGAGTATGGCCTAGAGAGCCTCTTTGCCAATGTTGGTTGAAAATGTTACAGCCAACTCTGTGTAGTCGAATTAGGAATAATGCATGATTTAATTAATTCATTTATGTTGTTGTTGTTTTTTTTGGGGGAGGGGAGGGGGAGGGGGGGGGGAGGGGGGGTGGGGGGGGGGGGGAGGGGAGGGGAGGGGGGGGGGGGGGAGGGGGAGGGGGGGGGGGGGGGGACAAGAGCTCCACCAGTATGTCTGTATAGCCTCCCGGCATGTTTGAAGTGTTGACTGTGCTTACGGGGACTTCACATAGTACGGATTCAACACGGATGAACTGAACAATATAATATTTGTTCCTGGAGAACGCCGGTCTCAACACGGAGCTTCCGGGGCAACACGGACATGCACGGTGCATACACGGTACCAATACGGATTAATTTCATCCGTTGACGTCCGGGGTGAAAATTGCGCAGGTTTAATTTTCCCCGGTGCGCACGCAGATCACCCCAGTGCGCCCAAGGATCACGCTGGAGGCTACACGGATCATGCCGGACACAACAGGGAGTACCCCGGAGGACCCCGGATCGTCAGTCCGTGGTCATCCGTGTTGGCACCGTAAATGCGTGACATCCCCATAAGCCGTACATCCTCATCACACTTCCTTTGACTGTAGCCACGTTAATCACCCACCTGGGCACCTGCACCCCCTCAGTTCCAGCCCTGTTTGATTGGGTGCGCTTCGTTATTCCGAAGGTTCGTTATTCCGAACACGCAAATTTCGTATACCTGAGGGTTCGTTAATACTAACATGAAATAGGGTTCGTTAATCCGAACATTTGTTGCATTATTCCGAAGGTTCGTTATTCCGAAGGTTCGTTATTCCGAGGGTTCGTTATTCCGAAGGTTCGCTATTCCTAAAATGAAATCAGGTTCGTTATTCCGAAGGTTCGTTAGTCCGAAAATAAAATCGGGTTCGTTATTCCGAAGGTTCGTTATTCCGAAGGTACGTTATTCCGAGGGTTCGTTATTCCGAAGGTTCGCTATTCCTAAAATGAAATCGGGTTCGTTAATCCGAAAATGAATTTGGGTTTGTTATAATGCTATAATTTCATATAAAGGGATAAAATAAACTTACATGTTTGATTGGTCTGGCCAAGGGAGGGAAAGGGGGAGGAGTATGCTTAATGCAGGCTGGAAATTAAATAAACAAAACACAAATTATAGTATTAAACGAACCTGATTTAATTTTCGGATTAACGAACCCTATTTTATTTTCGGACTAATGAACCTTCGGAATAACGAACCTTCGGAATAACGAACCGGAATAACGAACCTTCGGAATAACGAACCCGATTTTTTATTCGGATAAACGAACCTTCGGAATAACGAACCCGATTTTTTATTCGGATAAACGAACCTTCGGAATAACGAACCCGATTTCGTTTTAGGAATAGCGAACCTTCGGAATAACGAACCCTCGGAATAATGAACCTTCGGAATAACGAACCTTCAGAATAACGAACCTTCGGAATAACGAACCTTCGGAATAACTGAACCTTCGGAATAACGAACCTTCGGAATATAAACGGACTGTAACCGTTTGATTGGTCTAACAGTCCTGATACTCACCCACTCACAGTTGCTTTCATTGTTTTGTGTCTCCGACTATTTCTTGGCTAGTTTTAGGCTAGTTTTCCACAAAATGGATGATTTTTTTGCTTTTTTCTCTAAAAAATAGCTTAAAAATAGGCTATTTTAAAACTACTTTTGTTTAAATAGTAAAAAAATAGGCTATTTTTTGACTATTTAAACAAAATAGGCTATTTTTGGACTATTTAAACAAAATAGTAAAAAAAATAGGCTATTTTTCACTATTTTTCAAACTTTAAAAACACATCAACAATTCTTTGGCTATTTAGAAAAAATAGTAAAACAAAAATGGCAATTTTTGGGCTATTTTTTTCTCTTTGTAAATAACATCAATAATTTGTTTGCTATTTTTTCATATTGTATTCAACATCAACTATTTTCCCCCTATTTTTCCCCTTTGTAATTAAACAAATGTACACAAACACACGAACAAACACACGAACACACACAAACACACATTCAAACAAACACACGCACACACACACATACATTTATACATACACGCACACATACACACGGATGCACACAGGCACACATACATGCACGCAGACACACACACAGGCACACATACATACACGCACACAAGCATGCACAGATGTACGGACACAGGCACATATATATGCATACATGTACGGACACAGGTACATACATACATACATACACTTACAGACACAGCACACATACATACATGCACACATACACAAACGTGCACGCACACGCTCACACACACGCTCATACACACGCTCACACACACACACACACACACACACACACACACACACACACACACACACACACACACACACTCACACATACATACACGCACACACAAACATACTAACGACCCGGACATTGCATGCACCGACTTTCATAATACACATACAGACTGCATGCATGTGTACATCAAATAGTTGAGGTATACAAATTGCGATACAGAAGAAAAAAGCATGGCTATCTCTCATTGGTTAGTTTCTGTCATGTGATATCCCATGATGCAATATTCAAGTCTGCCATTTTAATTTTGGAGGGAATGCAATGCACAAAGCATGATTTTTACTCATAATTTTGGGTGAAATTGGAAGTTTTTGGTAAGATATATGGTGTTTTAAAAACATAATATTCATTGCATGCATGCATCAGCCATCACTATTCGATACTAACTATCAAATTATTTGCTAGTCACTGAAATTCATACCATGCTGTCCCATCTATTCAACTTTGTGTGTGTGCTCGCATTATTTTGATAAGTTGTCGGACACTCTTCTGCTATGCATGTGCACTGAAAATTAAGGGATATTATTTTGATTTCCAATCATCATCTGGCTTATTTTGTTGAAACCTCTAATTCGGAAAAACAAATATAACTCATCAAGTTTTTAATAAATCAATAATTATTTGTTGGCTATTTGGGGCTACGTTACTCAGCGTTTTTGGTGAAATTTTAAGTTTTGGGTGCGATAATGGTGCTTTTTAATAATTTGAAAGCATGCAATCACTAATTAGTATTCATTACTAATTTACTGAAACGTCTTTCCCTAATCAATACTAACCATCAAATGACTAGATTAGTACTCATCAAATTTTGATTAAATCAATTTTACTATTTTTTGGTTATTTGGGGCTTCGATTACTGTTATTCAAGTCAAACAGCATAATAAAAAATGCAAATTATATCCATGTTGTTTTCCTCATTCAAATAGCTTAAACAATTCATGACACAAATGTAGCAAAGTGTAATTAGTGTGTTACTTTGAATGAAACTTAAAAGACAATTTCAAATAATAGTTTCAAGAAAAATAGCAAATAGTTTTTCAAGATTTGCCTGAAAAAATAGCCATAAAATCTATTTTAAGGCTATTTTTCTCCTTCAAAAATAGTTTTAAAATAGCCAAAAAATAGCCTTAAAATCGATATATATATATTATTTTTTTTGTTTTTTGTTTTTTTCTATTTTCTTAAGAAAAGTAGCAAAAAATACATTTTTTTATATTGATTTCGCGTTCCAAATATCGATAGTAAAAATGTATTTTTTTGCTATTTTTTCGTATTATTTTTTAACTTTTTTTTTTTACTATTTTCATACTATTTTTTCAAATAAAAATAGCAAAAAAATATTTTTTCGGGGACTATTTTGGGGATATTTTTTGGCTGTTTTGGGCTATTTTTTTTTTCAAGCAGGGCTGTCATTTGCCCTGACGAAGATCCTGCTAGGATTGAAAGCTAGGCTGTATATGTCTCTCATCGTCGTAACTTTAAATACGAAGTGAAACCGCCGGGGCGTGAGCGCGAGATGTTTTGGGCCTGCCTTACTAGGGCCTTTGGAGGAGTCCAGGAGGTGGAGCCTCTATAAGCTTTTGGATCTTAGCTATTCAACGCCCTAATATCAACATTACAGGCTAAGAGTAACAACCAAAATATAACATTTAAAGTCTGATGGGAGACTTGGAATCAGGAGCCTCCTCTCGCTACGCTAGTGGAATTGAACATAATTATATGTCTTCGTTTTTCTTTATTATTTTGTTTATGTTGCTCTTGAGCTTGTCGTTGTAATAAACTTCGAGATAAATTTAGAACCAGATATGACTCAATGTACATATTTCTATAAAGATCGTATTCACGGTACAAGAAAAGGTCGTTATTATTAGAGTGAACAAGTAATCTTTATACAATATAGAGAGCTTATTTTGTATGAAACCGAATTTTTGAATCAATAATAATTATCCTCTATTTTTACCCCGTGAGTAAAATACTCATAGAATTTCTCTCGTACATTTTCTCTCGCATTAAAAAGCGCGAAAAAACACGTCGTGACTTCTTATCAGGCTTATGAATGGGGGATTTAATAAGCTTTCTAATACATGTAGTTGTGTCTAGGGAACTCTTGCAGTTTAAAGGGTTGAAGGCAAAATCAACTGTGCTTGATCAGAATCTGTTCAGAAAAAATAAAATATTAAAACAAATACATGATTGGCATAAATGTGGGTGCCACATTTAAGAAAATATTTATCAAGCCCTGCCGAGGGCAGTCTAGAGTGTTTGTGGCCCCCTTTTGATTCTAGTTTTGATCAATTAGTTCGGCTAATATAAATGCTTTTGGTAACTTTCCCAAAACTGCTATTTGGCTTTTAACCTTTCTTACAAATGAAGAGGTTCATTCCAAAAGGCGCTAAATCCATTTTTTCAACTTTGGAGAAAAGCAGGTTTCTTTGTCCAACTTTGTACGCATGTCTTTGGGGATTTATTTGCCCTAACATTCGTATTTCTAGATAGTTACGTAGCTCAATAATGTACCGATATAATTAACACAATTTGTATGCAAGGTGGATTTAGCGCCTTTTTGGAACTAAGGTCTTCAGATAATAATGGTGTCTACTCACATACACTCATGTTTATCACATTATTATAAACTAAGGTCAAACTTAGACAACACATTTACTATCTAGGAACAATGTGTCAAAATAATGTTGAAATCAAATCATTACCCATCATGATCAACCGCAACACTATAAACGTGTTTTGTTTTAGCACTCATTCTTAATTGGTATAATCATATTTTATGTAGTTGTGTAATATTGTTTAAAAAGTAAATTCGGACTATGCATGTTATTTATTTGTGTTTTGCCATTTAAACATCCACATGCTATGAAATCAAATGGCCATTGATTAAAATGTGTATGGCACATGTGTGTTGCTGTAATATAAGAAGCAAAAGTAACAATGAAGTTTGATTTGAATGTGATTGGTCATAAACTTCAGATAACTGCGTAATGATCTGATCATGTGATATCGAGATAAATAACATTGAGTAAACAGAACATGCTAATTTCAAAAGCCATACAATTACATACAAATTGTAATAAAAAGGAACAAAACATACATACCGTGTGTCTCAAAAAAAAACTATACACTTGGCTGCCGAATAAATAAAAAATATATAATTCTGGGGGAAAAGGTTTATATGTATGGATAGCTTATGGACTCAACTTTCATATGACACCAAAAAGTACGAAAACAATTCATGCTTGGGTGAGCACTGCTCACTTTTGTAAAGGGTGTGAAAATTGCGCAGGAATTAGCCTTCCAATTTGTGAGAGGGTAAGTCCTTTGGAGCTTACAAAATTGAGGGTGATATGATAAATTCATGATCAATTGCGATCAGTTTGGGTTTGCTGAGTGAATTTTATGGTTTATTAAACCAAACTTTTATGCATGAGTGAACAGGAATGGCATTTTTTTATTGTAGCATTGTAAATTTCCCTGGTAGACTCAGTGGTGTGTTCATGGGAGTCAGCATGGGGTGATGGTACATGTTGCAATTTCCATGTTACACACTGTTATTTTTTACATCTGTGACTTTGAATAAAAACCTTCACCCCACATTTCAGTCCTACCCTACATTTCACCTCCCCTGCACCATGTACCATCTTCCCGTCCTGACTCCCATGAACACACCACTGAGTCTACCAGGGAAAATTACAATGCTACAATAATAAATGAAATTCCTGTTCACTCATGCATAAAATGTTAATCCCATAAACCACAAATTTCACTCAGCAAACCCAAACTCATCACAATTGATCATAAATTTGTCATATCATCCTCAATTCCGTAAGCTCCAAAGGACTTTCCTCTCACAAATTGGAAGGCCCATTCCTGCGCAACCTAATTTCCATACCCTTTACAGAAGTGAGCAGTGCTCACCCAAGCATGAATTATTTTCGGACTTTTTGGTGTCATATGAAAGTATGAGAGTTTATGAGCTTTCCATATAAATAAACCTTCCCCCCAGAATTATATATTTTTTTATTTGGCAGCCATTTCAAAAGTGTATAGTTTTTTTTTGAGACACACGGTATAGGCCTATTATGTATCAATTTAGATAAATATCATTATGCGTATTTTGTATCAACTAATATTCTTCGTATACATTGACTGTTGGTATAATGGTACAAATCGAATTTACTCACAGTTCACTCAAATATAAACACGCATACACACACGGACACACACACACACACAAACGCATATACCTACATGTAACACATAAACGCACATACCTACATACACACATATACGTATACACACATACACAAATATGTATTATAGCAAATATATACACACATCAGTACACACTAATTGAAGGTATTTTGTTTTATTCCTCCACATAACATATATAGAGTTGCTGTATTCGTCTTTATTGGCAATAAAGCATTCATATACATAGAACGTAATAGGCACAATAAAGATGGAAATGTACATTATACGTATAACATGAAATAAATATATATATATAAACATTGAACATTAATATGGCAGGTAAAGTAAGTTTAGAGCGCCCAGGTCCTTGGCATGGAAAGTATAAAATACTAAATGCCAATGGCAGGGCTCAGAAATCAAAGATGTAGGTAGGAGAAGGAAAAGTAGCAACAGAAAGTGGGGAAATGACGGAAGAAGGAAAACAAACGTCATAGACGTACATATCATTGTAATCTCGATTTGTGAGTAATATACTCTAATACATGTAATATAATAAACTGCTATTTTACAATTGATGCGCTTATATATCCAATACCCCCAACATTGAAAGGATTGTGTTTTCGTCATACATACATGTATATAATCATATTTATTCATCCTTATAAAAACTATCCAAATTTAGTTACAAAATGCAATTTACACAAAATGAACTTTGTTGTGTCTAAAATTAAACATAATAAATTAGTCCCAAGTTTATAAATAGCAGTGCGTAAACTACTTAGGAAGAAATCAATATCAATATTCAGTACACGATTATCAAAATAAAAATAATAACTAGGATGTGAAGTTAAAAACATCTTATACCAAAATACTGCACTACTAAATATAAAAAAGGGTCCCGTCGTAATATTCAATATTGTTTTATATCCAATTTCACTAATCTAAGGCATTTGCAACAAAGCTACAATGATATAAATGTAGAAAGAATGACTAAAAGAAAAAATGTCTGCAATCAATAACCACAACCAAAAGGTACACTTTAGCCCTCCTCTGCAAACTCCTCTGAACATTATACATCTTTACACATTCATGTATTGGGGTGTATGCCACACTAGTTCCTTCCTACTATAGAAAATTACGTATGATCCCATAAGTGCTGATTTGACAACAGCATCTCTGAGTTCAGAGTACATTGACATTCTCGCCCTCCAGATCAGTATAAACCTGACATTTTTTGCCTGCCATGTTTGCTTTTATGCGTAGCAGTATGGCTTGGAGGATGTTTTTGTGCCTTCATGCATAACGGTCAAGCATATGCTGACAATTATTTAGCACATGATGACGAGTGCCAGTGACATTACATAGGCTACATTTATCACTCAATCTCTTACCCAGCGATAGAGATTTTGGTTTGAGGGGAGACTGTCAGTGGCGGCATTTACAGCAAATTTCATAACTCCTTGAGGCAAATGGTATTTGATAGACTTCCAAGACTGGTCATTATCTTCATTGTACAGAATCTTCAAACATTCTCCTTGTACAAACAGTGGTTCTAAGACCGATTTCCATTTTTCATGATTTTCTTCAACGAGCGTCTTTTTAATGGACTTTTTCGTCTCGTTCCATGAATTTAGTTTACTCTTTTCGTACACTGCATGTGCATCACTGGTAGTTGATGATGTTCGGTTCCAATTCCCCTACCTAATCAAACGACTATCCAATGCATGGTTAACTAGCTCATCCCCTTTCATCTTGGATCGCCCATAGGCAAGAGAATGGCAAGTTCTATAAAGCTAAGATATATTTGGTATATTTAATACCATATGAGCATGAAGAAGGGCTACATTTGCACCTCGCTTAGGAATTCTTGACCACTTTGTCAAGTACTTATCCAACAATATATCTGAAGATTTTAAATGAGTAGCATGTAAGTCATTTACCGTTAGGGCGTATCGGAGGGAGGGCAAGGAGTAATCTGTGCACATTCTTAGTTTATATTCACTCCCTCCTTGTCTGGCTACGCACCCGCGTCCCCAAAAAAACGTCAAAAGGGTGTCCTTTTCAGCTATACGGCGTCGTCGACGTTTTCCTTAAAAGGGGTGTTTTTCGAGGCACTCATCGCACTAAGGGTCCCTTCAAAAATTAATTAAAAGGGTAACTTTTCAGGTACACATGTTTTCGACGTTTTTCTTTTAAAAGGGTACCGTTTGAATTTTGAATCCAAACCGACATCAGACCGAGATAAAGTTAAAATTCTGCTGAGCAGTCACAACAAAAGAGACCGATAATTCCGATACCACTCCGACACCAAACCGACAGCACCCCGATCGTCCCCGAAGCGTCCCCGAATCGTTCGGTATGGTGTCGGTTTGGATTCGGTTTGGCGTTGTGACTGCTACATTACATAGAGTCATGCTTACCGAGTAAGGTCATGATGGAGTTGTAAGCTCAACGTGATTGGTCGAGAGGTATTGGGAATGGATGATGCAAAAAATAACGTCTAATCTCTTTTTTGTTTTGTTTTTGTCGCATGAATCAGCTGAGTAGCTGTATAAGTATGTGTGCAAGAATACTGTGTACCTGTTTTTGCGTGACAAGTGCGCTTCATGCGATGCGCTATTCACATTTATAAAATGGCTCCGGTAAATTCAGTAACGTGATTGGCTAATACCGATCACGTGGGCATTGATAACTTTTCACCAACTGCACACCGTGCCGATACTGTGCAACCATCGTGCCGAAGGTGTGCAACCCCGTGACATCACAATGCTTGTTTACATATTTCTACGAAGACAAACTTGCAAAAGTGATAAAAAAAAAAAAGATGGAAAATGCTTCGTTTTGTAAATTATCTGTCCTGTAGTAAATAAATCTTAGCAGTTACGTAAATTATATGGTATGTGGTTTGATATTGGTAAGTTTTGGAATGGAAATGCATACAATTCTTTGATAACTCTAACTTTTACGGGAAATTTTCGGTAATTTCACATCGACTGCATTAATTTTGATCTGCTGAGCTGCAGAGTCAAATTCAGTGAAGCGAGTGCAGTAGTGATGATAAATTTTGTAAATTCCTAATAAATTCACACTCTAGAGAGTATATAAACTGGGTTATTAATTGTGGCAAGTCTGTTTTCAATAATCCATCAAAATAAAGACTCTAGACCGTGTATTATTTGTATAGCATCATATGCAGTGGCCGCTGTCATCATGCAGTATTTTTAGCATTGATTTCCAGAGCTTGTTTTCGAAGTCGTCAGAACCACGAAACCACGAAAGAGTGTAACGACGAAGGACGAGGAGTCATTTAACAACCTGGAATCGGCATTTAAATGTGTTATTACTCTATCACTACCTAACAAAATGGGCACGGACACGTAAATGAAGCATCTAACGACGTGTTCATACAGCTAGGCCTAGGTATTGGACAAGGGCTAGGCAGGATGCTGCACTGACTTCGGGCCGACCAGCTCGGCGATCGATTGCGGGGATTCCCGCTGAGGGCTGATCGAAGCTGGAAGTGGCACCCACAGTATTGTAAGTTAAAGTATTCTTTGTTGCTCTGTACATATTTATTCCCACACAAACAACATGCTAGATTTATTTTTGTTGGTGCTGTACGTGCCTTGCGTACACAAAGGCAGAACAATACAACTTTGATCCATAAAATGATTACATGTGGAATTGTGGTATGTGGGTTCCCTGTTATCATATTTTGAAATTGAAAATTACAATATGAATGAAAGAGCTTTCTTCTAAATAACTACAATAAATTATGTTTTATGTATAAAACAAAATTATAAGCACCTTCACAATGTAGTGGTTTCCTACGACCGAAGCCGAAGGCAAAGTCATCGAACTCGAAAACATACAGTAGTCGTTGACTGAAATGTATAGGCATAACTATACATTATTCTGGAGCACCCATTATTAATTGTATAAACTTTAAAACACAGTATTGATGGATGCAAATTACACACTTACTTGTACTAACCCAAACAGCGGCGGCATACGCGGCCTTCGTGTGAACGATGAGCGGGACGCGAATTTGCGTTTCCCAAACCATTCAGCAACTCCTTCATTTGTCCTTGTGAATTAGCGACTTGGTCAGAGACCACGCATACCCGAAATTTCCGACTTGTATAATTTCGAACATTTAGTCGAGTGCCGAACGAATAGCAAATACAAAAATTATTGGACCAAGGTCGGATTCGAACCAGGGATCTCTAGCGTATCAATCTAACTCTCTATCCACGGAGCTTTTTTGGATTGCTTGATTGGTGTTGGTTTTTAAGGATATATATACCCTAACACTAACCCTTACCCTAACCCTAATGTTGGTGGCTATAGGTCAGATTTAGTGACTATAGGTCAGATTTAGTGGCTATAGGTCAGATTTAGTGGCTATAGGTCAGATTTAGTGGCTATAAGTCATATTTAGTGGCTATAAGTCTATTTATATCTCGAATTGAATACGCGCGCTTTGTCTCCATTCAAGTCGCCCGATTCCAATTAAACGGGCATATCTAATGCGTTAGTGCCATAGCTGAATGGTTTGGGAATCACAAACTCGCATCCCGGGGGCGGGTGCTGGCCCCGCGACCGGACGGTGGATGGAACGACCTGATGATTGTTATGTGTTGTAATATTTAATGTACCAATGTACCAAAGTTGTCAAGCATTACGCCATTTATAACAATTATGGGGTGTTAACGGGAGTGTAACACAATTGCATCCACCAAACCAGGTGGGAAAACAAATCTTGTAACTTGTAGGCCTGAACAAAAGCTCCTAGCGGACACATTGTACAATTTAAGTTATGTCCCGCTTTATGATCAGGTAAGAGAGAAATCGAATTTTTTATTTATTTATGTTTTCAAAATCGTTAAACGTCTAGGCTAGACGTTAAAGGTACCCTGAAATCCAAATGTAAGTTGCCTTCAACTATTGTGTATTAGTGTATACATGAACTATTTGTTAACTATTTGACCTACGTTTGTTATATATATTTTTAAACATTTTAGCAATTATTTTCTTTAGTTATCCAAGGCCCATCTCTAAAAAAAAATCTCTCCAAAGTAAAGACCCCTTGCGACATCATCTCTCAATCACTGGTCAACTAACTGGAAATGAACAAAAGACATATGATGGGGGCATCGAACTTCGCGCAGTTAACTTTTAACACATCATTACGATAGGAAATATACTGATTTGTATAATGATTCTAATACCAGTTTATTCAGAATATTCTGTAGTATAATAAACATGTTTGGTTTTAAGATCACTCAATTTATTTCGGCCTGTTTTTGAAACCCTTCTATTTTGTATAAGTCGTGTCCACACGGTAAACATGTAAAGGCCAATTCTTAAGAGTTGCAATTTTTAAGAATTGCAACTCTTAACAATTGTAAAATATGTGTCCAAACGATGCCAATTCTCGAGAGTTGCAACTCTTAAGAATTAAAACCGGAAGTAGTGTGCGCGCCTTTCTCATTTGAGGTCACGCGCACTCACTTGACTTGTTTTCACGCCGGAAGCATATCTCGGACACGAGGTCAACCTAAACTACGAGTCTCGTGGTTGATTGTGTCCAAACGGTAAAAAAACTAGACTGCTCGGATTCGCGCGGTCATCGCGCGCTCATTGCGCACACAAACTTGTAAGTATCTTGTGGTTATCATAAGCCGCATTCAGACGATAAAAGCCAATCTTGTGGTTATCTTGTGGTTATCTCGTGGTTTGCAATTCTTAAGAATATATTGTGGTTAGCGCTCGTTTGAACACGCAAAACTCGTGGTTATCTTGTGGTTTCCAAACCACAAGATAACCACAAGATACTTGTAAGATTTTGCGCAGATTGAGCGCGCGATGAGCGCGCGACTGCGCGCAGTCTATTTTTTTAACCGTCTGAACACAATCAGCTTCGAGACTCGTGGTTTGGGTTGACCTCATGACCGAGATATGCTTCCGGTGTGAAAACAAGTCAAGTGAGCGCGCGCGACCTCAAATGAGAAAGGCGCGCACACTACTTCCGGTTTTAATTCTTAAGAATTGCAACTCTCGAGAATTGGCATCGTTTGAACACACATTTTGCAATTCTTAAGAGTTGCAATTCTTAAGAATTGGCTTTCATCGTGTGAATATGGCTATTCTTGTGGTTTGGAAACCACAGATAACTACAAGTTTGCAGTGCGCGCGAGTGCGCGCAATCTAGTAGTTCGGAAACTACAAGATAACTACGAGTTTTGCGTGTCCAAACGAGCGCTAACCACAAGATACTTACAAGATACCTTTAAGATTGCAAACCACAAGATAACTACAAGATAACTACAAGATTGGCTTGTACCTTGTGGACACAACTATTGACCAAAACAAAATATGGGATCGAACTTCGCGCAGCAGTTTTCCCGTTCATTTGTACGCGCATTTAAAAGGCCATTGTAGCTGTCTTCACTGTCATTTTGTAGGCTTTTTTATGTACGCACAAAATAAAGGGGGATCGAAGTTCGCGCATTTTTATGCATACGTAATGGTGTGGAGCTGCATGCAGCTGGCAAGTTAGCTGCGCGAAACTAACTGCCCCAAGTTGTGTGCCGCGCGAAGTTAGATGCCCTGACATACTTAGAAAAGAACATGCTCACAATAACATGCACTGCATGTTTCCATACAAAAGCTTATCAATGACTTTCTTGTCCTTATCATGGTTGGGCTTATCTGACATAGCAACTGCTATTGAAATTGAAAGTGTGCCAGTTTGAATAGTATTCAAACATGTGCTGCTATTGTAAGCAAGCCCTCAGAGAAGTTACATTCCATCCTGTATTGTTCATCTTTTCAGCAAATGAGTATTGATTAAGCGATGATGTCACAAGGGGTTTTAAGTCTGGAGAGAATTTTTTTTTAGAGCTGGGCCTTGTCAAACTGAAAAAAATAATTGCTAAAATGTTAAAAAATATACCAAACATATCTAGTTCAAATAGTTAACAAATAGTTGATGTATAAACGAATACACAATAGTTGAAGGCAACTTGCAATTGGATTTCAGGGAACCTTTAAAGGTTGGCTTACAAGAAAACTACCTAAAACTTTTGTTTTACTGTATCTAAGGTAGATTTTCATGAAGATTACCAATAAATACATATTTTCCGCGTCGGAAAACCAAGTAAAATAAAAAAAAAAGCAACTTTTAAATTCACTTTAGTAATCCCCGTAAAAAAATTGAGTCCGGGCGAAAAAAAATGACGTCATCTTTGTGACGTCACATGCAGGCAATCGCAGTATAGCTCGGTCATAGACGTACATGCTGAGTGCAATACTCACGTTGACAGAGAGATATTATTTCAATTTTTTTTTCAATATTTGCAAACATTTGTTAAAGTTTATATCATGGACGATCTACACTCAGATGTGTTGCTGCAAGCTGCTATAATTCATTTCTTAGGAATGTTCAGTTAAGCCTCTATTTACAAGCAAAAACGAATCTGTTTTACTAGCAAGTCATAGGCTCTGCATGTAAACCATGCACGTTACTGCATGTTGCGTTCTTCTTGTGATGTCATGATCCGGGATGCACGTGCGCACATTCCCGCTCCGCTATAAATAATTTTTTAGCAGCATGGAACGCCGATGCGAAAACAAGCAAAAAAGTTGCATGAAATTTACCTTTTTTGCCCAACTTAAGGATTTCTTTGGAAAAAAAGAGTGTGGTATATCAATATAGGCATATATCGCCTTACAAATATTCATCATCGAAAGAATTTGAACTTGAGAAAACCGTGATGTGAGAGTCAGACCTTCCGACTAAAGTTTGTTGGCGCATTTTGCGACATTTCACTTCTGATCTTCCCCCATTCTTAAATATACTGCGCATACCCCGTACTCATAATGCTTACAAATTTGGTATCATTTTAAAGAGGGTTAAACACCCTTTCAAAGCACTACCAAATATAACCAACATGATTTCATTAGAAAAGAAATTTAATTGACCAAACTTCAGTTTCTCGAACTTTTTTGAGGGGTTTAAAACAATCAAAACATATTTCTGGACATCGCATCTAGTCGGGCGTCCGTTAACGATATCCAAAGAAATGTGATTGGGCCGTAAATTAAGTTTCAAATTGGTAACGTAAGTTACATTAGTGTTGTTTGGATACCATTTTGGCCTTGAAAATGATTGCTAAGCTGACCCTGAACCACATATAGGTGGCGTAAACAAGTTTGTCAACAATTTAGATAGTTATAAAGTATATTCTACACACAATTTGTTACGCATGGTAACGTATGTTACATCACGTAAGTTACTTCCTGGCCTTCAATCGTTTGAATAAGTAACATTTAGTTGAACTTTATTTTCATTTTCACGGAATATCAATATCAATCAACTCCAGAGTTATCATTTATAGCATAGTGGTTACCTATATTTAAAATTCGTGGTAACGTATGTTACGCCTCTTAAATCTATCTTTTTATCCCGTCTCTGTCTTATGTTCCCAGTCACATTTACTTTGTATCTTGAAGTTCAACCATGTTTTACTTGTATGCAGTGTTCTCATCATTAGAAAAGGAAGATAATTGTACAGGTGTCAGCATCTTAGCATATCTTATTATTTAGTAGAATAAGAGTAACGTGTGATTTAGGAGATTTGGCGACACATTTATTGACATCAACATTTTAAATGAAGTGGGATCATTCAAACTTTTATTATATTTTATAGAACACTGTGCTGCTGTCTTGAAACCGCACTTGTTCTGCTCCTATGTACTCTTATATCTGTACCAAACTGAACAAAATGAACAATTTTGTCTTGGAGGCAGGGGTTTTTAGGTAACTCAGCCATATTATATCCCCTGTCATGTGCTAATTTCATTTTCAATCGCTTTAAATTTATGCTAACTTTTACGAGAAGGACCCCCATCAAATAAAAGTAAAATTTTGCTGGTGAAAAATTAAATCTCTTCACTAAGAGAGCAGGATCACTGGAGACACATTTGTTTACCAATTGTACCGAGATAGTGGTTTTGCCACCGGGGTAGCACTTGTGTATTAGGATGAAATTATCCGGTCTGGTCTGGTCTATACAGATATAAGATCATGATGAGCCATGGAATCTGCAATGAGAATATAATAAAAGAACATTATTATATCCATAACATAAGTTATGAAAGCCTGTGATGAAAGCCTGTATTCTTTTATCATACTTGTATGATTGACAACAAAGAGGAGGCCGTCCGTGGTAGCAAACACCACACTACAACCAAAATGTAGTGTGTGATGCGAGCGGACAACCGACTTGTGAGATAATTCAATTTCATTTTCAATTTCAATTTCTTCTTGCTTCCAACAAAACATTACAAATTAATTATAATAATTTACACAAAATAGAGATATACATAATGGAAACAAGAGGGGTCCACTAAAATGCATTGCTTGTACAATTGTGGACCCCTCAAATAATAATTAGGAATATTTTATATTTAAATTAACACATTCTAGACTTCAAAAAAGAACTATAGATAGGAAAACGGGGATGCCAACAGAGACCAACATGAGACAAGAGAGAACTTTACATGACAAAGATAGAAGACGGACACAATACACAAATTAGACACTGCCAAAAAGAAGTGACAGAACGGGGTACAAATGTGAACAGTGGTACAAAAGAATGAGATGCGTGTGGGGTTTAGGAGAATATTAGGAAATAGAGGTGCGCTTAGAAAGGAGCTATGCATGCAAGGGCACAATACATCATATCAGATTACATTTTGAGTCCGCGAGTAAAGAGAGACCTTGTTTAGGATGACGTAAGGACGAGAAAAAAATAAATGGGCGATAATTCAATGATGTTCATAAGATTGTAATCAAAACAATTTAATTTTTTTCTTGAAAATATAAATCGATGGAGCATTTTTTATTTCATTACTTAAAGAATTCCATAATTTGGGGCCTTCATATATGAATGTATTTTGAGCAAGGAGGTTCCGCAAGAGAGGTAAATGAAATTCTTCAGAATGTCTAGTTGGATAATTATGGACTGAGCTATTTAAAAAAAACATTTCTTGAAAAACAGATGGCAACATATTATTATTATATTTATACATAAATTGACCAAGTTGAAATACCTAAATATAGGTGTTTTACCTTCAGTATCTTATTTTCAATTATACGAATAATCTTATTATGTACTAACAACACTTTATCTAATAAAATTTGATGTGTGTTACCCCAAACTAAGAGACCATATTTCAAGTATGGGAGTATCAAAGAACTATTAAGCATAATTACTGAATTAAAAGGAAGACATGTCTTTATTTTATTAATAATGCCAATGTGTTGAGAAATAATTATACAAATATTATCAATATGATATTTCCAAGAAAGGTTATTATCAACCGTTACACAGCATCTTCCACGAGCCATGAAGCAGATTTTTTTTTTTCCATTTTGAACCCCCGTAAGTGATGTCTTTTTGCTGAGGGGGGGGGGGGGGGGGGGGGTTGACCCCGTAAGTGATGTTTTCCACATCACATTTTCACTTGGCAGCCCAAGGGGGGGGGGGGGGGGGGGTTAAACCCCCTAATATTTGTCAATTGCATGAGCTACCTTCTCAATAATAGACTTCTTTTCTAAAAAGGGGTTAAACCCCCTAACCCCCCCCCCCCCCCACCCGTAGATCCGCCACTGCAATAGGGTGTTTTCAAAAACTATGTTAGCTGCTAACGAATCTATGGATTTACACAACAACATATATTTCGTTTTCTGGAGATTCAATGATATTTTTTTCGCTCTAATCCACGATGAAATATTATTCATTTCAATATTAATTATTTTAACTAATCTATAAGAATCATTATGGGAAACAAAAAAATGTATCATCAGCGAAAAGTATGAAAGAGTCATTAATTTATAAAATAGACAAAAGTGGGCCTAATATACTACCTTGTGGAACACCACAATTTATATTACGGGGAGCTGAAGAGTTATCATTCAAAGATACATACTGCCTTCTATCTGAAAGATAGCTCCTGAACCACTCCAAGGCCATCCGACGTACACCATAATGTGAAAGTTTATAAAGTAAAATATCGCGGTTAATCGTGTCGAAGGCCTAGGAGAAGTCCAGGAAAATGCCTATCGTATGAAAAGATTTTTCGATTGCATGAGCTACCTTCTCAATAAAAGACAATAATGCGTGTACATCATAATGTTTTTCCCTAAAACCAAATTGGAGATTTAAAAAAAAGATTATCTTTTAAAATGGATACTGTCCGAGAATAATTATCTTTTCTAAATTTTTTGAAAAAGAGGACAATAAAGAAATCGGTCGATAATTATTTACATCTAACTTATCACCCATTTTAAACAAAGGAATAACCTTAGCAATTATTTTCATAGAGTTGGGTACCTGGCCATATGATAAAGACATATTAAGAATATGAACGAGAGGATCCACAACGGAAGAGATAATGCCCTTTAAACAATTTGTTGTATTAATTTCATCATGGCCGGAACTTTTCTTAGAATCAAGTTTCGAACAAATATCTAAAATATCATATCTATGAGTAGGAACAAAAAATATAGAGTTTGGATTAGGCCGGCCCTAAAAAATCAACAAAATACTTATTTGATGGGGGATCTTAACGGCAAGATTTTCAATAAAAAAGTGTCTCAAGGACATTATTCATTATTGAAATATTATCATGCAAACATAGTTCAAAGATTAAAGCACATATTAAGCAACACGACCGCCGACTCTCCCTTGCCTATTTTTAAAGACAAAATCAAAATTATCGATTAAAAAGAGCAATTTAGAATCATGGGATAACCAAGTTGTTGTTATTCCAACTAAAGAAAGCTGTTTATTGGAAGGTTATCTAAAAATGATTGCAATTCATCAAAATGTTTATTTAAACTTCGTATATTTAAATGCAATAAAGATGTATCACTATTGAAATCTTTAATGATATTATGAAACTGTGCATTTGTTATATACTTTGTAAACGAATGTGGTGCTGGATCATCGTGATCTAAATTCTTTTCAACTCTTCCTGTAAGATTAACAAATAATGGGTCATCGTCCTGATCTACCTTTGCGTGGTGGGGTTGTAAACCAATTGACTTGTTCAGTCGGCGGCAAACAGACTAGGATGGCTAGGAGAGAACAGTCTTACCCGCCTAGCTTAATAATGAGCGAACAGCAGCATGATGAAAGCCAAAACCAGCACCAGGGTTAAAGCCCCTGCCTGTACTAACCAGCAACCTCTCCTGATGAACCTACCAACCGTAGCGAAGGATGACGCATCACCTCTAAACATAACGGGTCAAGCACCAATCCGAGCTCCGAGGACGGAAAGATGGCACTACTAACCACCAAAGCAACCACCGGTATCGGAACATGGAATTGTAGGACATTACTCCAACAAGGATATCTGGACATCCTACTAAAACAGATGGAGAAGTTATACTGGGAAGTGCTGGGAGTCGCAGAAACACACTGGGTCGACTCAGGAGAGTTCACAACACAGATACATAATATCCTGTGCTCCAGCAACAACGCAAGTCATCGTGCAGGAGAAGCACTCATCCTGAACAAACAAAAACGCACAAAATGCCTGACTAAAGATACAACCCGCCATCACCTAGGCTAATATCGGCACGATTTAAGATGAAAACTGGCGCTATGACCATAATACAAGTGTACGCACATAACACAGCAGATACTGAGGAAAAGGTAGAATAATTATATGACCTACTGCAAATAGCCATCAACCAATCAAATAGTAGTGACTTACCTGTCATCATGGGAGAATTCAATGCCAACGTTGGAGAAGATCGCTCAAACTGGGAAAGTGTTCTGGGCAACTATGGATATGGCAAGGTTCTGTGCCGTCAATGACATGTCTATCTGCAACACCATGTTCAAACAGAAGAAACCAAGCCGCCAATGGACGTGGGAATCCCCGGACCAAAAGACACCCAACAAAATAGATTACATCATGGTAAACAGTAAACACAACAACTGTGTCACAAATGCCAGAAGTTTCCCAAGTGCTGACATGGGATCTGACCACCAGCTTGTGATAGCCTACTTACGTCTTAAATTCAAGACCATGAGGAAAACTAAATACCCCAATAATATGATGTGTTCAAGCTGAAAAACCCAGACAAGTCAAGCTATGAAACTGAAATTGGAGGGCGTTTTGCACCACTGCTAGACTTGCCTGACACAGACAAAGACAAACAAAACATGTGGGAGAAAATAAAAACAACCTTCAACGAAACTTCCAAGAAAATCCTTGGGTATAAAAGACAGAAGCAGGAAAACCGATGGGATAAATGAGGAAGTAATTCAACTGACCGAAGAACATAACAGGGTAAAACAAGTTGCTCGACTCAACTCAGAAAACAAGATACAACTACCTGAACCGAGAGATAAAGAGAAAAACCAAAGATTGTCCTGACACATGGCTACAAGATTTATGCAAAAAAGTGGACAAAGCCCACCAAGCATCAATAGCAAAAGAAGTCTACGCTATAATCAAGACAATAGCCAAGAAGTCGTCAACTAAAATGCAGTCAGTTTAGAGTAAAGATAGCAAAGTCTTAACAGAATTTGAAGACGTTAAATCAAGATGGAAAGAGAACTTTGAAAAGCTCTTCAATAAAAAGGAACCATGTGGACGAGGATGCTGCAAATAGTGTCCCTCAAATAAAATTTAAAAAATCACTCCGAACCTGATAGCAATCGTGATGAAGTAAGGGCTGCTCTGAATAGACTAACGGATGACAAGTCACCTGGATTTGACTCTGTTACAGCCGAAGAAATAAAAGTAGCAGGCGAGCTAGATTGGGATCAATATTTTTCATCAGCTCTGTAAGAAAATATAGAACAGTGGAACATTTCCAGATGACTGGGGGAAGGCCATCATCACAACAAATTATAAAAAAGACAAACTGGACTAACAATTATAGAGGAATCAACTTACTTAGCCATGCAGGAACGGTGATGACTTTCATCTTACATAAGTATATCTGAAGAAATACTCTCAGAAGCTCAAGCGGTTTTTTGACCGGAGGGATCAACAATTTACCAACTATTCACAATCAGACAAATAATAGAAAAATACCCAGAAAGAAAGAGAGACTTATGCTGCTGCTACATGGACTTCGAAAGGCCTTTGACTCGGCTTGCAACGAATGGTCACGTATCACGTATCACGTTCACGTTTTGCGCTATTTCGTGAAACAGGTGACTCTAATCTACGAAGTGTAGGGCCTACCATTCATTGTTTTCCACGCCGGTAAAACACGAATTGTCGCGTTTACCAAAACGTGACGTGAGTGTTTAATCAAGATTTTTAGAATTTCAAGCGCTTGTTACTAAGACTAGACAAACATGCACAAACGGGTTAAAAATGGTCGACGAAAATGCCGAAATCCCTGATCAAATCATTTCAATCATTATTTTTATGATATTTCTGTGCATAATTCAGAGTAATCTGAGACGATAATATGCAGTTCTGTCATTTAGTGAATGTACAACCATACAATTTGCATTATTTGTCTTGTTATTGGAAAGACGTGTCACGGGTGTCGTGCGTATAATTTGACATTAATGTTGAAGTTGCAGCTGAACGCTACTATACATAGCGGACCATTTACTCCGCATTACGCCAGAAGTTGCCGCGATCTAAAGGGCCGGTCATACTTGCGGTAGTGGACGTAGTTGAACGTAGTGGTGGCTAACGTTGTTGATCGTAGTTGAACGTACTAGCATCCGTATCGTACCGTAGTTGTCCGTGATGCTAACTTGGTATTAACTCGAGGGAGCCGTGATCTTCGATTTAATTTTTGAACATGTTCAAAATAGCGGTACGTTAAAGGCATCTGTAGTAATAACGTACTAATCCGAAGTTCAACGTAGTCTAACGTAGTCTAACGAAGTCTAGCGTAGTCTAACGTACTTCGTTACGTACTTAAATGTACTCTAGCGTACTCTAACGTATTTTACCGTGCACAAAACCAACATCGACAGTCTTGATCCAGACATGTTTAAGCAAAAAAATAAGACAAATTTCACGAGCGCACAATGGCCATACCAGACCGCGGGCTGGCTGCATACTCCCCTGTGGAGTTGATAAATATTCCGTATTGACGTTGTTTAGCGTAGTATGGCGTAGTCTAGCGTAGTTGCTTCCGTAGTCTACCGTACTCAAGCGTAGTCTGACGTACCACTCCGTACCTGTCAGTGAGCGAGCTGCACCCGCATTACCGCAGTCTAGCGTAGTGTAGCGTAGTTTATGGTACTTGAACGTACTGTACTCTTCTGTGGCTCATCACCGAACCTTTACGTACCTTATTGTAGTTTAACCTAGTTTAACGTACTTACCCCCACTGCTGACCCACATTTAATTACCCTACGGATCACTACGTCCACTACCGTAAGTATGACCGGCCCATTGGTCTGCGCGTGGCCGTTAACAGCGTTGTATGTGCATGCATACATGTGAAAGTGAATGAGTGGGTGAGTGATCAGTAAGTTCAATTTCATTTTTAGGGAGGGGGGGGGGGGGGGGGGGTTGAACCCCACAAACCTCCCCCCCCCCCCCCCCCGGGTACGCCTATGCATTGATATACAAATTTTACATAACTTTAACATTTAACAAAATAGTATAATTGGCAAGTGATTCAAGAAAAAAGGGAAGCATACAATGCTTGTGTATTATTTCCTTATTACAGAGAAGAAAACAAGAACAGAATATAGATAAAAATGAATTAGAAAAAATATACAAGATTCAGCAGAATAAGTCATAAGAGTTAATAAAAACAATGATTGAATTAAATAATTTATAATTATCGAGTCAATCTATCAATCAATCATTAAATCTAACAATCAATCAATCAATCAATCAATCAATCATCAATCAATCAAGCAATCAAACAATCAAGCAATTAATCAATCAATCAAACTAATCAATTCGTCAAATCAATTAAATCATATGACATCCGAAATAGTTACTTGTATACCTGTATAAGTAGGAATGGTTTTCGCAACTTTTCGGTTGAATTTAAACCGAGAATGAGTCTCTTCTCAACGAGAATTTATATTATTGTTTAACGCAAGCGCTCATTTACGTGAGCTTTCGTGGATTGCATATAGTATATCAACCCCGGCGGCGTCACCTCGTATTCAGAGGTAGGACCCATGCTCGTTCACGAGGTTGAAAATTACCCCCTATTTCGCGGGGTTTCAAGTACATTTTCAGGAAATTAGACCCCTTTTTATCGCAAAAACGAGTACAAAGTGGCCTTTAAAAGAGACCCTTATTTTGGCATTTCAAGTACATACTTTACAAAGACCCCCTATTTTCACGATTTCAAGTACACAAACAAAAAACTAATTTTTTATGACTCAATTATACCAGGTCCACAGTTTTCATGGAAACAAAACAAACAAACAGTATAATACATCATGAATTTTGATTATCTTGCAATATTGCTTTACTCATTCCAAAACAACCCTTTGAAGAAATGACACAAATAAATGAGATATTGAGTGCAGGTTTTCTTTATTTTGATAACAAATATTTGAGTTAAAACCATGCAATGTATCATGCACAATGTGATAAAGACTACATTATCTGGAATCTGGATTTTGATCAGGTCCAGACTGGTGCAACTATGCTCACCCCCCATGTAGACAGTAGCATAATTGCCAACTGTCCCGTTTTTATCGGAATTGTCCCGTTTTTTGAATTTTTTAGAAGTGTAAAATCGGGACGTCCCGATTTAAAAAACAAAAAACAAACAAAAAAAATTGTGTTTTTTTTACTTTACTTTACTTTATTAAATGTATAGAGACAACATTTAAACGTAAATCTGACCAAATCTTACCTAGTAATTTATAAATTATGAAAAATGGGTCGAGAATGCATTTAATACTCAAAAACGTCAAGGCCTGGACCCCTGTCGCAATGGACTTTGTGCTTGCAATGTGCACTTCCCGCACACTTGGGCAATTATGCTGCGACTTTGGACCCCCGGCCAATTTTGTCCCTCTTTCCAAAATTCAAATGTTGGCAAGTATGCAGTAGGCTTGCATCAATCCACTTTATTGTCGTTTTGCAAGTCTAAAAATAAGATTATTCCTGCAGTTGTTCACGAAGTACTGTGTTCTATGTTTAGGAACCTAATGCTGCCTAATGGTGATATCACTTCCTGGCTAACGCGACACCTCTGAGGGCAGCATGGATATGGATGCGAGGTTCATCTGACCCGCCGAGGCATGCAGACCGCCAATGCTGGGGTTAGTTGTGCTCAGTTTGCAGCAAGCTTCACGTACATGGTTAAGAGCAGCGCTTATTGTAGTTCTGAGTTGCCCACTGTCTTTTTAAAAACTTGACATAGGGCATGATGACGTCAGTCGTCGATTATGGAGATCATCTTTGAGCAAGATGACAGAATCGTGATAGAAGTCAGCATCCATCACCGGTTGTTGGACTTGACGTCAGTTGTCGATCATGGAGATCGGCTTTGGGCATGGCGACCGAGATTAGTGGTAGAAGTCAGCATCAACCACCGGTTGTTGGACTTGACATCGGTCGTCGGTCATGGATATCGACATGGGATATGACGACAGATATTCGCGGATGCTGTTACCATCCATCACCCATCGTATAACTCGGTCGTCGCGTCATGGCATGTTGACCTTGATTCGTGGTAGCAGTCAACATCCACCACAGGTTGCTGAACTTGACGTCAGTCGAGATTAAAACCTAGCTGTGAGGCATGTGTTGACATCCAATGGCTGGCAGTTTCCCTATTGATAAAACAAAGGTGATCATTGTAAACATTGGGTATTCTACGAAAACAAGGTACAATGTATTTACAAACTTGTTTACAAAATTTAACAGATGATTGTTAATGAACACATTCTGACTCTGCAGTTACAACATGTCCTGCTTGCTTCGATTTTACCCGCCGCGTAGTATGAACATTTCTGACTCTGAGCCTTGATCGAAATCAAAACCATCGATTAAAGTCATAACAATGACTTAAATGTTGACCGAAATATTACAACAGACCATCGAGGTATAATGGAACAGTACAGTGAGTACTAAAAAACAATTTAAATGAGTTTGAAGTGATGCAAAAAAAAATAAAGAAAAGGGGGGTGCGAAACTGCATTAGCGCCCCAATTTCAATGTGTTTAAAGTGATTTAAGACGCAAAATACGTAACTTCTTAAGCGGCAACCCATGAGCCATACTGTATGGATTCACTTGTAAACTAGCGCTGCCAAGTCCACGTCCATTACCATGACATGTACGGCACTGCGGCACAACTGTACCCATGAGTTATCCACGTCTTATATCAAATTAATACCACACGTTGTTTCTAGCAATTTATTTTAGTTATGTCTTATGATACTACATGCAAAATCGTAGACTGTGTAAGTTACAATAGTCAATACATTCATATGCATTGCATCTGCACCACACACACAAACATAAGTAGGTGGGACTAAAGTAACTTACCGGAATTACTGGATTTGACTTGCCCAATCCTTGCCATTGTCATGATTGTGCTTCTTTTATCTAGGATCGTAGATTATGTCCACCAGCTCTCCTTTCTCATCCATGGTGTTATAATAGTTGAAGACTCTCAAAATACTGTACAACTTGGAGAAATATCATCGATCGTGACGATGCCGATGCCGATGGCGATGGCCGGCCGGGCTAAAAAGATGTTACCACTGCGCTGCAGCAATACTGCGCTGCGATTGGTCAAAACATGCCAAGCCCCCAACTTATGGATTAAGCGCCATTTGGAACTAAACAAAATGTTCGTATCATTTATTATTGTTTTCATAATTTTGGTAAAAAGTGGATTTAACGCCTTTTGGAATAAAGCTCTTCATATATTTTTTTATATAGATGGCATTCGACATCGTCAAGAAAAAATTGTCGCGTACGCGTACTGTACACCATCTTGAAGAAGAAAAAAAAAACATTTAAGGAATTTCGCGTACATCGTCAAGAAAAAATACCCTATTTATGGACATTCGCGTATGTCATGAAAAAAAATACTCTATTTGTCCAATTCCGCGTGCAAGAGAAAAACGCGTTCACATGAGAAAAAGACCTCTTTTCACTCGAAATTGTGAACGCGCATGCGTGTCTATGGCCAATGTGTATTGACACCACCGGGATATCAACAACTGTTGGGTCACGTAACCCAACACTTTGTAGACTTGGGTGACATGTTTCACGAAGGGGCGCAAAACATTAACGTGAACGTGAACGTTATGTCGCCACAACTGTTCAACATCCTACTGGAACTAGTGATGCGATATGCACTATAGGACATGTGAGCAACCATCCGAGGCCAAATCATTAATAACTTGCGTTTTGCCAATGATATCGCACTGATAGCTGAAAGTGAAAAAGACCTCCAAACTCTAGTTGACAAAAGTCCAACGAAAGAGCTCACACTTTGGGCTAAAGATTAACATAGAAAAGACAGAAATGCAGATCATCAACAAAGAGGTCAAACAACTTAACATCTCCATACATGGAAAACAGCTATCGCAAGTACAAACGTTTTCATACGGAATAATGAGCCAAAACGGATCTACCACTGAATACGTTAAGCACCGCATTGGGAAGGCTATGGGCGCAGTCCAAATACTACACATCATCTGGCGATCAACGAGATATTCGAAAAAGAACAAAGACGGAGCTTTACAAAGTGCCTGTTCTATTAATATTACTGTACGGAGCTGATACCTGGACTCTAAAAAGAGACGACGAGAGAAGACTCCTGACCTTTGAGATGGACAGAATCAGAAACACAGAAATTAGAAACCAACTCAATATGATTCACATTGTAGTGGACGTATATCCCAAAAAGGACTGCTTCTTTTGACATACACAGCGAATGCCTTCATCACGCTATCCAAGAGTAGTTACTAGAAGAAGAATAGACGGGGCCAGGCCACGTGGAAGACCTCCAAAGAGATGGACATTCTGCATCAAATCAGACTGCTCCAATCGAAATATAAACTCCTTCATAGAGGCTACAAACCTGGTAAGAAACCAACAGGAATGGCAAGAAATCGTGACGCAAATGCCACCACTCAACCCACCGTTAGAGTGAAAGCCATAAGTCAAAACATAAGTTATGAAATCACTCACATCATAATGTTTCTCCGGACAAATGAAACGCTTTCCCGAGTTTAGCCAGATATATTACCTGACAAAAAAGAAACTTTTGTTTTTATTTGATCTCGTGTATGTTTGTTCTATGCACGGCTATAAATTGACACTCCTTGCACACAAAAACTCAGTGTCATCCCCCCTCCCCCCCCCCCCCCCCCCCACACACACACGAACACACGCACACACACACACACATACTTTTTTTTTTTAAGTGATTTTTATTTCTCCAAATTAACATAACATTTACAATTGAATAACTTTTTAAATAATAAAAGTTTACATCTCAAGTGTACAAATCAAGTGTAATTCACAAAAATTAAACACAATGGAGATTTAACAATAAATAAAAAGAAGTAAGACATGCTACTTCTCCCACCCCCACCGCCCCCTCCCCACCCCCTGCACCCTCTCCCCCCTGCCCCGGAAATCTGCTCACATTCTTAAAAAATAATGTTTACAAAATACATACTTAAATCAATTCTTTTTAAATGTAACATGCTCACGGGAGAAACATCGCGTATGAAGAGTTCATTCTTTCAATCTTGTTCTAATTTTACCGTTTCCCATTTTTGTAAATGTAATCCTAATTTCCCCATTTTAGTTGCTATTCCCTTTTCCTGGTCCTTATACTCCAATAACAGTTTCTGTATTTTATCAATGTTTGGTAGAACACCCTCTTTTCTAAATACAAATAAAATATATTTAACCATAAAAATAATGGTATTACTTTTTATTCTGTTTGAATTACCTGACAATCCAACAAATATATCCCGCCAATTTAAGTCCTTTATTTCATCTAACTCAAAACGTTGTATCAAAGCTTGCCATATCAATTTTACATTTAAACAAAATAAAAATATATGCGAATATATGCGAATACACACACACACACACACACACACACACGCACACACACACACGCACACACACAAACACAAATGAAAACACAACACAGAAACATGCTGTACATTAAACTAACAAGTATGGACTAGAAATTATGGAACATAACTACTTACTGCAATAGGCACACTTAAGACAATCAATACTATGGCGACTGTCCTCCATGACTGTAATGACGCACAGGAGCATGATTCAGATCGTGCGTTTGTTACTTCATCTATTGTTAACACGAGGAGAAAAAAACATAGTTATTTAAATGTTATACAAATTATCACTTGGTTATTTTTATATTTAAAGTAGAATAATCAGAGAGGGGGATAAGCTTTCGATCTTGACCAAATCTTTGTCAGAGCCAAGGCGAGAAAATTGTTCATATGACGAAGATTCTGATAGGAAGACATTTGTTATCGCCTATTAAAATGTATTATACAGGGTGGCCCAGAAAGAATGCAACACCTACGATCGTTAATTTCATCAACATCATCGACCAAATGCCATTGTTTTTTGGTTGATTGGGTAGAACATCCTTTTTCCAACAAAATGATACCATACGCATTGATTTCGGGTAAGGCGTTTGGATCATAGGGCCATTTTTCTGAGGCAATGTCGTTTCCTAAATTTGCTACTTTTTCGTATCCAGCGATCCTCAGAACACTGGGACATTCTTGCCCCACGGCCTCCCATATAATTAGCTGTACAGAAGAACCGCATGACTGCTCTCCCTTTGACAAGGAAGACAATGTGAGCCATACCGTACGGGGTACTCGATTACGCAACATTGTCTTCCTTATCAAAGGGAGAGCAGTCATACGGTTCTTCTGTACAGCTAATTATATGGGAGGCCGTGGGGCGAGAATGTCTCAGTGTTCTGAGGATCGCTGGAGACGAACAAGTAGCAAATTTAGGAAACGACATTGCCTCAGAAAAATGGCCCTAGGATCCAAACGCCTTACCCAAAATCAATGCTTTTGGTATCATTTTTTTGGAAAAAAATTGTTCTACCCAATAAACCAAAAAACATTAACGATCGTAGGTGTTGCATTCTATCTGGGCCACCCTGTATATTCATCGAAAAACTACAACCGGCGAATTCGAAAGATTTATCAAACTCTTAAATTCCGTAAAATTTGTGTCTAACCGTCATAGCTTCTGTATTTTCTTGGCATTTTTGCTCAAAAATGCAAAGTGTACCAATTACTCATCTATATGAACTAGGCTACTTCTCCAGAATATGACTTTTCCAGGTATCCCAAACGACGTCCCTCACTTTTGTGTTAATTAGCCCATTCTGGTGAAACAGCCACTGTCTGAGTATATGAAAAATCAGGAGTATTGCTCATGTAAGTTCCGAGAAATGTGATTTAGGAGTATGGAGTATCAGAAATAGCACTATAAAGCTCGCTAATGAGTCAGTTTAAACATGTATCACGTGATTGGCGTTGCCATGGTTACGAGCAAATATTTTTTGGGGGGGTCAGCATCTTTTGGTAGCTGGGTTCATAACCTATCCTCTGATACCAAAATTTCCGTGCCCGTCGGGGGGTGCTACGGATTTCATTTTTTCTGGCCTCGGCTCATGGACTACACGTAATAGTGTGATAATGCTTTCCTCCAAAAGTGAGAAATCACGGTGGTTTTAGCCAAACATGACAGTTGTTCTAACAGAACATAACTATTTAAGGCAGTAAAATGTTACCTTTTGATGGCGAACGCTGAGTTGACAAGGCACTAGTGTCTTTCTGTGGATATATTGGTGGGAAGTCGTCTTTAGCAGGAGAGAAAATGAAGTCATCACAGGCATCAAGAGCAATCGCAGAACCATTTTCCATGGAACAACATTTGACGGGTAACTTGGGGTCAATCCAATAATAGACCGCGTAAATGAAAGTCCCATTGTTGGTGACATCTCCCCGAAGAGGAAGGCGTTTGGAGATCTGGTGACAGACAACATCTCCCGCTCCACCACTCCCGAGTGTTGCGTAACAACAAACTGTTTGCCAGTCAGTACCCATAGAAGAGTCTCCAAGAGCACATTTCGCTTTACTCAGTGGATATGTGACGGTTACATCTGCTTTGTAATTGGTGTTAGATTCCACATTCCCATTTACAATGTCAATTATGTTTACAATATAAAGACCCTTGTCTAGAACTTGGAGGTTAGAGATAGTGAAAGTGATGGTCAAGTTGCGTTGGACGCGATGATACTGCACACCAAAGCGTTCAAGTTGTCCAGATTTAAACGCACGATGGAACGGCGTCTTGTCGTTTATGAATAATGGTTGCTCAGCTCCATCAAGGAAAATTCTACAAACGTATTGTGATTCTGGGTCACTGAGTGAAATGTGGAAAGGAAAAGTCTCATTCGACCCCAACAGAAAGCCATGAGTCAGCAGAAGGGGAAGACATACCCAAAGTAGCATTGAAAGAAGAACCACTGACATTGTGCACATTTTTCGTTCAAGGAACCCCATGTCGCCTGTATAAAGTCAAACAAAAACATAAACATGAGATAATACAAACGTATAGGTATTAACAACATTTGGTCCTAACCATAGCCATCGTGTTGGTGTTGGTATGTGATGAGGACGATGAGTAAAATGTGTTGGGGTGTATTCATGATCTTATAATGACTATGCATGTCCACAAGACCCTATGGTCTTCACTGTCTTGTACTTTAGTTGTTTTTTTACTTCATTTTCTCGTACATTTTATGTTCAATGCTTACTGTTAAAGGGGTAGTTCAGTTTTGGTAGAGAGGGCGCTGCACAACACACCTTTTTCGTGCGGTAATGAAAAACTGAGTGTCGAATTTGAAAGAACATGCATTTTAAATGGCAGAATAAACTTTATTTGGTCAAAAATCGGTTCAGAAATGGCTAAAATATCAATAAATATATCCGATCGTATTTATTTGGGCCCCAAATAAATACGATGACTTTTTTAACAAATTAAAAAAATGCTCACACTTTTTGAAAATTTTCAAAAGCGGTTTTTAAATAGTTGTTGATGATCTCTCTATTTAATCATTATTTCAACAAAACATCACATGCATAATTTTGTATGAAAACTTGTTGAAACCAATGCCTTATTAGAGAGCTCCCTCTTGTGTTTAAATGGCGCTTTTTTTTAATGATAACAAGCTTTTTACTTAGTCATTTGTATTTTTGTATACCTTTCGAGCATGGCAGGGTTATAAATATTAGTTTGTAATGTCACTGTACAGGTTTTGGTTACTAAAGTTCAGCCTTACCAAAACTGTACTACCCCTTTAATATCTTTATATGGTTTTTAATATGGGATGATGAATGATTTATTGTTGAATTGTGAAGCGTTTTGGAACCCTGTTCGATAGTATAAAAATGTGGCACAGGCATGAGTGGATCAGTAAGAATTGGATGCACGAGTTTAACTTTGGAATGGTTTAAGCCCACGAGCGCAGCGAGTGGGTTTTAGACCATTTTCAAAGTTAAAATAGTGCATACAATTCTTACCGGATCCTAGCGAGAGTGCATACAATTCTTACCAGATCCTAGCGAATAATTCTTATATATAGTACCACTCAAGGCCAGTCAATATTATATCAATATTGTTACCATAAAGTTGTTACGTAATTGCGCTGCAGGCGCCCTTTTTACTGTAACGTCATAAAAAGTGGGCTTGCGACGAGTGGGTTTTAGATCATTTTCAAAATTAAAATAGTGCATACAATTCTTACCGGATCCTAGCGAGAGTGCATTCAATTCTTACCGGATCCTAGCAATAATTCTGATATATAGTACCACTCAAGGCCAGTCAATATTATATCAATATTGTTACCATAAAGTTGTTACGTAATTGGACTGCAGGCGCCCTTTTTATTGTTATGTCATAAAAAGTGGGCTTGCGACGAATAGTCACGTATCACGTATCACGTTCACGTTTTGCGCTATTTCGTAAAACAGGTGACTCTAATTTACGAAGTGTAGGCCTACCATTCATTGTTTTCCCACGCCGGTAGACGTGAGTGTTTAATCAAGATTTTTAAAATTGCAAGCGCTTGTTACTAAGACTAGACAAACATGCACAAACGGGTTAAAAATGGTCGACGAAAATGCCGAAATCCCTTATCAAATCATTTCAATCATTATGTTTATGATATTTCTGTGCATAATTAAGAGTAATCTGAGACGATGACATGTATAACCATACCATTTGCATTATTTGTCTTGTTATTAGAATAATTCTAAAGACGTGTCACGGATGTCGTGCGTGAATTTTGACAAATGTGTAATAGCAGCTGAACGCTACTACATACGCAGCGGACCATTCACTCCGCATTACGCCAGAAGTTCCAGCGATCTAACTTACCCTACGGATCACTACGGATCACTACGTTCACTGCCGTAAATGTGACCGGTAGTGGACGTAGTGATCCGTAGTGATCTGTAGAGTAACTTAACGTGGGTCAGACGTGGTGTAAGTACGTTAAACTAGGTTAAACTACGTTGAACTACGTTAAGGTACGGTGATGAGCCACTTAAGAGTACAGATAAGTACGATAAACTACGCTAGACTTCGGTAATGCGGGTGAAGCTCGCTCACGGACAGGTAAGGAGTGGTACGTCAGACTACGCTTGAGTACGGTAGACTACGGAAGCCACTACACTAGACTACGCTAAAGAACGTCACTACGGTAAATTTAGCAACTCCACACGGAGTATGCAGCCAGCCCGCGGTGTGGTACGGCCATTGTGCGCTTGTTTTTCAAACAGAGCATTTCTGTGAATGTTTTTTTGCTTAAACATGTCTGGACCAAGAGTGCCGATGCTCGTTTTGTGCACGGTAAAGTACGTTATAGTACGTTAGGGTACGCTTGAGTACGTAACGAAGTACGTTCGACTACGTCAGACTTCGTTAAACTACGTTAGACTACGTTAGACTTTGGTTTAGTACGTTAGCATTACGGATGCCTTTAACGTACCGCTCTTTTGAACATGTTCAAAAATTAAATCGAAGATCACGGCTCCCCCGAGTTATTACCAAGTTAGCATAACGGACAACTACGGTACGGTACGGATGCCGCTACGTTCAACTACCTTCAACTACCTTCAACTACGTTAGCCTCCATTATGTTCAACTACGTCCATTACCGTATATGTGACCGGCCCTTAAGGGCCGGTCACGTTTACGGTAATGTACGTAGTGATCCGTAGGGTAATTTAATGTGGGTCAGACGTGGTGTAAGTACGTTTAACTAGGTTAAATTACGTTGAACTACGTTAAGGTACGGTGATGAGCCACAGAAGAGTGCAGATAAGTACGTTCAAGTACGATAAACTACGCTAAACTACGCTAGACTACGCTCATTCGGGTGCAGCTCGCTCACGGACAGGTACATAGTGGTACGTCTGGATAGGCTTAAGTACGGTGGACTACGGTATCCACTTCGCTAGACTACGCTAGACTACGCTAGACTACGCTAAAGAACGTCACTACGGTATATTTAGCAACTCCGCACGGAGTATGCAGCAAGCCCGCAGTGTGGTACTGTAATGTAGTGGTTGTATCAAACACCCTCCCCCTTCTAAGTAAAAGTACCAGTACCCTCACACGCCCCTTCTAGATAATATCTTTACTCTATTGACCCTCTGAATCCTACCCACTGTTGTTTTATAATCAATGTTATCTCCCAAGCTGGTAAGATTCACTTCCTTTCAAAAGCCCCCTTGTTTAGTTGTGGTATCTTGTTTATAAATATCCCCTACTTTAATGCCTCCCGCTTCCCTTCCCTTTTTACCACTCCGGAACAGATTGTATAAACAATTTCTGATATTGCCGGTTCTGGTTATTCTCCTCTATCAGTTCTTCTCATCTATCTTTAAAAACCCATTGATCATGCCCTAATGAGGTTTAACCTCCTTGGTAGATAAGATGACATGTGTTTGGATTAAGAAGAAACAGAGAGTCCTTCTCATCTCTCTGAAGAATACGATATATATTGATGTGTACCCCTGGTAACAGGGAGAGAACTAGCTCAGACCCTTACTGGGCTAGCACGTGTTCAACTATAGCTCCTGACATAATATACTCTGTGAGAATTGTTTGACTCCAAAGTTTTTGGAGTTTGAATAAAGACTTTGATATTTCTCCGGAATACTTGACTCATTTGCTGCTTCATTTATGTACCTCTCCTACTGCTAATAATACTACCCGATCCCAACACAACATGGTGGAGAACCACGGCTTTCTAGACTTTAGTTCTAGATAATATTTTCATGGACGATCACCAGTAACTATTATACTATACCCGATGTTCTGAACTCTTCTGTTTTCCTTCGTGGAGAATCTTCATCAACGATATTGCCTGAATTTTTCGGTTATGATTGAGACTTTATATCGATCTTGCTGATGTGCGACGCAGAGACATTTCCTACCTCTATCTGCTCAACACCGTCCATATAGACTGCAACCTGGTTTAACTGGATCAACATCACATTTTTACAATTTTGGGGAGAAATTTCTAGACTGGCGAGTTCATAACAGCCAACATGACTGCAGCCGTTAACACCGACATGTAGACGACACCGAGCGCCCGATTATCTAGCCGTCCCGCTCATGAAACAAATTTCACGACTCCGACGCCGAGGACCACCACAACCATGAGGACTGTGGCAATTAGCTTTACAACCGACTGACGACGACCAGGATACATACATCATCGCAGGGACCAACCACAAAGCGATCGACGACGAGCTAATAACCCTGACCACGACACCATGGAGTGATAAAGCTACCCGACGACTGCATCGGAACTTTGAACCCTTTGGTCACCGACACTGACAGTACTCGAGACGACATCGACGGCAACATCGTGGACTTCGGCAGATCAAACAACGACGACGCAGAGGACGTCGCAGACTTCGACAATACTACTAGCGGCAACGCATCACATCAACACATTGACCTAGTATAAGTACTTGGACGCTTACCCGTGTTTGTACTGAGTGATATATACTCGAACTCAGACTTTTACATTTAAATAATTATAACTGATTTCGCGCATTTTGGAAGGAATAGTTTTGTTTTTTTAATTTGTACACTGCAATGTTCTTCGCTGCCCTTCCCCTTCTCTATGCTGTGTACTACACTGATTGTACTGGTAAGTGAAACAACATTTCATTGTTCCATGTTTGAGAGTGTGAGTAAGAGAGTATTTTGAGAACTGGAATTTAATTGGGTTGAAGTATATTATTATATGTTGTATACACCCTTAGTATAATTATAATTTTAGTACAGTATATAATGGTATGTAGCAGTCCGACAGTTTCCTTTGTTAGCTGACTTTTTCACTCTTGTCTCATTTATATCATATGACATTTATTGCCCTTTTGCTCGATATTACATTTGTAAAATAATTCATCATGCCTGTTGACACGACCACGACCACGAACCGAACAAACCTCCGACAGACTGACTTTTTACCTAACCGCTTTTCCGGTGACACGATCGATAGAGACTTGTGCACTGCACATGCCCTATCATTCGAAGACTACTTGGACGCTCACGACATCGACAAGGACGATGGGACCAAGTTGCCCAATATCCTACAAACATTTCGACGGACGCTCCAGGGGCAAGCCCGACTCTGGATTGACGGTAAGACATTCTCTACCTACTCTGACTTACGGGACGCTTTTATCACTCGATATAGAAAATCCAAATCGACTTACTCCCACGCTAAGGACTTCCAAAGCCTGACTATGACCGACGGTGAGAGTGCGGAGGCATACCTCCAGCGCGTACGCCAATGCGCATCTCGCATTAACTACGGAGAGACCCAAATTCGAGACAAATTTTTGTCTTCTCTCCCCCATGACTGCCAATCAGCTGTGCTGATGACGGCCACTGACACGACCACCAGTGAGGAGTTCGCTTCGAAAGCGCAACTATACCTCGACCTCCATTCGGACCGTACTGTGACTAAAGAGCTATCCTTCTCTGCACAAACAGAGATCGACCAACTCAGGGACCAAATCAACTCCCTGAAAATGACGACAACCAACGACGACATCGATCGACGGACTCAAAACCAACGATCACCCACACCACGACGACCTAGCACTGAACGACGGCGCAGCGCGAGCCGCGACCGTGCATATGGACGCTATGACCATGACCGACGAGACCAAAGTCGTGACCGACGTCTGAACTATCAGACTAATGATCGACGCGGTATGAGCCCTTACCGCGCTCATTACAATGACCAACGACCACGACCACGACCACGACCACCACTAGTGTGCAATTACTGCCACATTCCCGGCCACGTCTGGCGGGCATGCCGAAAACGGGAACAGGACATGACTCGACAACCCCAACCTCCACCTCGCTACAATAACTACGACAGACATGCATATCCCTCACAACAATACTCACAACAATATAATGAACATCCACGCCCACAACAGTACCACTATCAACAACACCAACAACAACGACAACAACCGCAACAACAATATCAACAACCTCAGGATTTCTGAGACGGGAGGGCGTCAGTAACGCTCATTGTCACACCTCCCATGTTGAATCTGAAAGGCCCCGAACCAATGACTTGACATCCACATACTTAGGGACGGATGACATAGACATACAACTGACAGAACGAAACTTTGCCAAAGGACGACTGCAAAACGGTAAGAACATTTCGATTTTGTTTGATAGTGGAGCATCCAAATCAATAATTTCGGAACAATATGTACGGTCGACTCCCTGTCTTTCTAGCGAAAAACTAATGAAAGTAGAACCTGTAAAATTTCGATTAGGCAATGGCCAATTTTTGGTGTCAGATAAGGCCATCAAATTTAAAGTGTTCATACAAGGTCGAAAATTTGAAATTGCTGCACTGATTGTAGACAACCTTATTGGTGTAGATTTAATTTTGGGAACAAACACACTTTCTGACTTGGATGGAACTTTGTACTTTAGGAACAATAGATTTAAAGTAAAATCTAAATTCATTTCATTTGCCCCACCCTCTAAAGTGACAGTCGAGCCAGGCAATTCAAGGCTCATAACATTACAAGGTAGAGCCCCACCCCACTTACGAAACTCGGACGTAGTACTGACTGCTAACAAATACCTCGCCCGACATTGCCCTTCTACTATGATAGCTACATTACACAAAGGACGGACTCAAGTACTGGTTACTAATTCTTCTGACAGGCCCTTGACATTTTCGAAAGGCAGACCCATAGCTTTCATGGACACAAATAAACTTGTAAACGTGACACAAGAACTTCCAATGGACTGCATAAACATGACTTTGAACTTCACTGACAATTTATGCACGAGCCAGACTTCACACACTAACCCCATAAGAGACGACAACCTTAGGAAATACCCCCACCTTGACCCCAGTGACCCCATTGCTAACATGACAGAGGATGACATCATCCGCAAACACATTACTTTGGCTGATAGCATTCTATCCCCATTTGAACAGGATGAGATTGTAGACATGCTAAAACAAAATAGAGACGCCTTTTCTTTGTATGGCGAACTCTCTAGCTGCCCAAATTTCGAAGTTGATATCGAATTGACCAATGACGAACCATTTTTCATTCGACCATACTTTGCGACCGAGACTGACAAGATCACAATTGAAAAGGAACTTAGTAAACTTGACAACTGGGAATACTTGAAGTCGGCCATCAATCACACACTTCCCCTGTTCTACTTCTCTCGAAGAAGAATACTAATGAGAAAAGGGTCGTAACTGATTTTCGATTTTTGAACTCACGAGTTAGGAGAATTAACCATCCATTTCCTTTGTTTTCGGAAACAATCAAAAGGATTGGACACGCACACACAAACGTGCTTAGTGTAATTGACCTTAAGTCAGCATTTCATTGTATCCCCCTCGCCAAATCTGCTCAAAGGTACACAGGCATTGCCTCGTACCATGGTGGAAAACATTATTTCTATAAACGTCTCGCACAGGGATTGAATGTGTCTCCAGCCATCTTTCAGGCCAAGATTGATGAAATAGTAGGTACCATTCCAAATTCACGACAATTTTGCATCGCTCATCACGATGACATTATTTTGTTTAGCCCTGACAAGATTTCACACAAGACTCATTTGACTAGTGTGTTACAAGCCCTTTCTGCCAATGGATTGAAAGTGAGCCCCAAGAAATGTAAATTGTTTCGACGTGATGTTGAATACATGGGACACAGAATTACTATCACTTCACGAGGCGAAGCCTGCGTTCAACCACAGGTTAGTAGATGTGATACTATTCATAAATTAACTAGGCCTCGAACTCCAAAACAAGTTAGGCGTTTTGTAGGTGCAGTCAATTATGTTGCTGGATTTTTCCCTAATATACAGACAATTCTTAAACCCCTACATCAGCTGACAAGAAAGAAGAATAAATTCAAATGGACTGACGAACACGAGACTGCATTTCATAAGATTAAAGACCTCATGACTAGACCCCCTGTTCTTCACATGCCTAACAGTAATGGACGAATTTCACTGTATAGTGACACCTCGCGGATTGCTACTGGTTCCTATTTAACCCAAATCATAAATGGGAAAGAGAGAATTATTGGATATTATTCCAAAGTGCTCCCAGAAGCATGTCAACGCTACAGCGTCACTGAATTAGAATTATTTGGATTGTTAATTAAACACCTGTTAAAGGGATGTGAATTTGATGCCTTTGTCGACCACAGCTCAATAGTTCAAATTCTTAAATCAAAAGATGCCCCATGTACGAACAGACTACAGAAAATGGTAAACCCCCACTTGGTCTAAACCCACTTCGTCTAATATCCACTTCGTCTTATCCTACATAGTCTAAACCCATTTCGTCTACAACCACTTGGTCCAATAGCCGGTTCGTCTAATAACCATTTGGGCTATACCCTTATCGTCTAATATCCACTTGGTCCAAAACCACTTAGTCTAATGCCATTTCGTCTAATCACCAGATTGTCTAATATTCTATTGGTCTAATACCACAACGTCTAATATCCATTAAGGGCTATACCCACTTCGGCTATATCCAGATGGGCAGTTTCTCACTTCGTCTAATAACCATTTCATCAACTTCCCGTTTGGTCTAATTGACAGTTGGTCTACTCCCACTAATGTCCAACTTGGGCTAATGCCCACATGGTCTAATGCCCACATTGTATAATGCCCACATTGTCTAATGCCCATTTGGTCTAATGACCATTTGGTCTAATGACCATTTGGTCTAATGGAAGTTTGATATGATATAGGTGTTGAAAGAGGGGGTCTGACCACATTTTAATTGTTATAAAGTGTGTTATTTTATGTTGATGTATTTCAGGGGCTGCACCCCCATGCACCCGTACGAAACTAGACAAGTTAAAATGACCACTAAATAACGAGTGTAATACAATTATATTTTGTGAAAACTTAATGTTAACCTGTGATTCATGTTTGCTCCTCTCTGTAGTCAAAAAGTCAAATTGCCTTTATTTAAAGGCCAAGTTGAGTTTTGGTAATTTCCAAAGTGCCCCCCCAACATCGATTGTAACGGATTTGGTTGATTTCAATTCCATATGAAAGATCATCGAAAAAAACATGGGAAATAATAATAATTTCCATTCAAATGCTCTAATTGTTGTGAAATTTGCTTTCAAAATATCATATAAAAGTGGTTGACGCCCGGGTATCACTTTTTAGATCCGCTAGTGCGAGGCACTAGCGTTCTATGTTCTCCTTATAAAAGACTGAAACCAAATATTTGTGTGCACGCTAATTGTGCTTAAAACTATACATATGATACGGTACTTACCAGCAATTTACTCTCCAATATGTGATCCAACTACCGGGTGGATTAAGATTATGATTTTTCCTTCCATTCCGCAAAAAATCAGTGATATATGCGCCTCATGGACCAGTCTCTCCGTGTGTTACCGCGACTGTGAACGAAAGGCGAACGAATGCGAATGGGGCTTGCGAGTTGCGTCAACGGCAGTGTTGGAGTCATACTTCTATGGTTGCGATACATAATATACACGTACTACTGTATAGTATTACCGCACACAGTGACTGCACTACAGTCCCGTATTACCGCACACTGCACTATACAGTCCCGTATTAGGACCTACAACGCTAGTGCTTCGCGCCGAGTTAATTTGACACTTCGAGTTGTAACGGCTCTTTTTGAATGATAACAGGGGTTTTACTTTGTCGTTTGTAATTGTGTATACTTTTCGAGCATGGTGAAGTTATAACTATTAGTTTGTATCGTAATCGTGCAGGTTTTGGTTACTAAAGTTAAGTTTGACCAATACTCAACTATCCCTTTAAGCATTGGAAAATAGGTGACAAACTACTTGAGAGTCCTTGCCAAAGTTTTTTTTTTTTTTTTCTTTGAGACTGTTGTAGATATGTGTAATGCCCGGCGCAGACAGAGCCGAATCGACTGGTTGTCATTCCGATCGGCTCAGTTTTCGGTGCCTCGCGACACACATTTTGCCAGTCGAGAGACAATCGGATGCCAGTTGGGGCCGATTCAACACGATAAATCTGCTCCGACCGACCGGGCCCAACTCTAGCCTGATTGAAACCAGTCGGGTCGGGTCGAATCGGCTCTGTCTGCGCCGGGCTTAAGACTATTGATGCCTGCGGGGGGGGGGGGGGGGGCCGTATACCAGTTGTTTTGACATACGAGATGATTGCTTGTAGTTGTACGAGATTTCAATTCCACATTCATATTAATTAGGTTATTTAGCTCAAAGTATGAAAGTCATTAAACAATCAGTTCAGCAAGGACTCTCAAAGCGAAATGTGTTTGAAGATGAATATCGATAAAAAGAATACAATATCTGTTTATTCTGCATACAGAACATATCTAAATTCTCTATGTTTTTTATTGATATTTGTTTCAAAAATAGTAATTTTTATAATCCTTTCCGAAGTTTTCATTTCATTGTTTAAGTGTCATTTTGCAATAAGTGTCCTAACAATGAATTGAAACCAATCAGATTTGCGCATTTAGAACAAGTGATCTGACTTACAATTGATTATATCTCTTTCTGCAAGGGGCATACACACATCAAACATTATACAAGATATTATACTTTCATTCTTCCCGATGACACATGTTCCCTCATACTTTTGGATACAAGTAAATAACAGGTAACACGTTGTTTAAAATAATGTAACAGAAATCTTTATTGTAACATTTTTTGTAATTGACCGACAACATCACTAGAGCCAGTCCTGCAGCATACGGCCGTAGTGTTTGGAAGTTACCCTGTATAAACTGCTTTGGCCACTAGACATAACATGTACGTGTACAATTTAATCTTCTCACTACAAACAGAAGTACAGTTACAATATTGTGGATTATATAACAACAAAAACATACAAAATATATTTGAAACGACGCAGGGATTTCAAATGAACTAGACGGACGACAAAGTATTGACGTGTATGCATGTATTCGAAGTCCAATAAAAACAGCCCCTATGCATGGCAAGAAAAGAGAACGATAACAATTAAGAACATACAACTTCACTAATACACATCATAATTGTACCAACATTAATATATTATCATATGTTTTCAAATGGCCAGAGTATAGGTACAACAATACAACTAACTATTCACAACAATTATTATGTAAATCACATACAAAACAAATTTAACATCTGATTGTTTGCGGCTAAGGATTCTGTAATGAATTACACTATAATATGAATATGATACTTTACCATATTGAAGCACTACCTAAAAGCATTATTTCATCCAGGCTTCATTGTCACCTTCAAGCCATGACAACTATTTATCACCCGCGCCCCAAATACTCCCAATTAATAACCATCTATGATTTCAAGTCCAGTCGATCGAGCTCCAGGTACCATCAAAACAACGCGCATTGTACAGGACGTGAACCGGCCGGCCGCAAAGACACGTGCTAGCTATAGCGCACGCTACGATACTCTCCCACACCCCCCTTAGCAAAAAGCTAGATCCGCCCCTGCCCTTAGTTGCTATTTATGATGAAATACATACAATTCAGACAAATAAAATGTTAGAATTAAGATATTTTGGACTGATATCAAGCAGAAAAATCTAACTTTATGACATGCATAATTATAATTATATAATATCAAATTGATTTTGGTTTAATTTCAGGGGTTTTTTTACATGAAAAAGATATAAATATATCTCAAATTTCTCATTCTTATTGCACTGTTTTACAAAGAAAAAGAAATCAGTTTTGAGGAAATTCATTTTAGTTTATAACAACATATTACAAATGATTCTTATACAATTTTACTAGAATTTTAAAGCCACTCTTTGCCCCCTCCCCTTCTCCCCCACCCCCATGCAGCCAGGGCAATTAGAATAAGATTGATCCCCTTTCCCAAGACCACACTGCTCAAAATCATTTTTTTAGGCAACATTCAAATTCAAAAAATCAAATTCTTTTCTACGTCGTATTCATTTTAGGACTAACGAACCTTCGGAATAACGAACCTTCCGAATAACGGACTGTAACCATAATTACAGCCTTATGGAATCGTTCATACGGTATACGGTATACAGGCGGTGGCCACCACACAGGTCAGTGTGGGCGATCGTTAGACCAAATGGGAATTAGACTAAATGGCCATTAGAGCAAATGGGAATTGGACTAAATGGTCATTAGACCAAATGGGAATTAGACTAAATGGTCGTTAGACGAACTGCTTTTAGACCAAGTGGAAAATAGACCTGATGGTATTAGACGAAATGGTATTGGACCAAATGGTTATAGACCAAACGGTAATTAGACCAATTGCATATGGACCAAGTGAAGAGTAGCCTAACTGAGAATTAGACGAACTGGTATTAGACGAAGTGATAATAGACGAAACGAGGAAAAAAAAAGGTAGACGAAGTGACAATTAGCCCATTTGGTGATTAGACGAAACGGCAGTTGCCTAGATGGGCATTAGACCTAGTGATGATTAGACCAAATAGGTTCAGCCGAAGTGAAGTTAGACGAACTGATGATTGGACCAAGTGGTATTAGACCAAGTGAATATAAACCCAGAAAATGATTATGAAGTTGTCAGAATACTCTTTCAAAATTGGATACAAAAAGGGAACTGAATTAGTTTTGGCAGATTTTCTATCTAGAGCACCTTGTGATAATGGATCCGAAATAGACAAAGTCGTTCCAATTGCTTGTTGTTTATTTGATGAGAATGATTTGATTGATATTAATACTCTTTGTCCCGTTCAACCTCTTGAACGGCGCGTAACTAGGGCTTATGCCAAGAAAATGGGAATTTCGGTCCCAGACTTGTTTGTTGATAAACAGACCCCAGTAAGCGATGCTACCCCTACACACAGACCAGCAGACCAGCACACGAAACCACCACGCCCACCTGACAATCCTGGTATTACCAACCCTCCACAGCCAACCAATCAGCGACGAGAACCAAGACATGACTCACCCCATGCCCAATGTCAGGCACCTAACCACCCTCCCCCTACCAGACAGATGCCACGTGTCTCTAACAACCAAACAGAACCGAGACTTGTTGACAGACCGAATGAAACTAGACATAAATCACAGGGACACACCGTGTGAACTGTACACCCCACCTAAGCCACTGACTACCGAAGTAAATAGAATCATTGCTGCACACATTCCCAAACAGCATGAACTTGATAAAATCACAGACTTAATCAAACGTAAGATAATTAGGGACTACAACCTACCTGTAGACATGAGAAAATTAAAAACCGAACAAGAAACTTCACCGTTTTTTAAACCGGTTTATGACTTCCTTGCACATGACATTTTACCTAGTGATAATAAAGCTGCCAAATCAGTCAAACAAAAGGCAGAAGAATACATTTTGTGTGATGGTGTTCTTTTCCGACTTTTCTTCACTAAGGACGACGACTTCAAATTACAGCTTGCGATACCAGATACTCTTACTGACATGATCATTTCCCAACACCATGACACTCTACTTAGTAACCACCAAGGGACACAACGGACATACTTGACAATCAGACGAAATTACTACATGCCCAATATGTTTGAGAGAATCAACAATTATGTGAAGGCTTGCTTACGCTGCCAACAGTTCAAGGGCAAACCAGACCGACTGAGACCATTTCACACCCGTATACCCGACTCATACCGACCGTTCGACCGCATTAGTCTTGACTTTAAGACCATGCCGACATCCGGGACTGGATTTAAACATATGATGGTAATATGCGACGAAATTTCACGTTTTGTTATTTGCGCGCCTTTGAAGACGCTTGACGCAGAATCCATTTGTGAAGCACTTATCCAAAAAGTAGTTTGTATTTTTGGACCACCATCTTGTTTAGTGACCGACGCAGCGGCCTCCCTCACGGGAAAACTACTGACCACTCTGTGTACTGCCTTGAACATTGACCGCAAGGTAATCAGTGTAGAAAATCATGGGAGTTTACACACAGAGAGACACATTCGCACCCTTTCTAACTTTCTTAAAGTCAACCTTAATCAGTTTGGCACGGATTGGGTTAGATTTCTGTCTACAATATGCTACGCATATAATTCCTTTTCCTCGCCCCACCTAGGAGATCACAGCCCCTACGAGCTCGTGTTCGGTAGAGAACCCCCAAATCTTACCAATTTGTCGTTCAGTCCCATGTCAGGCCTTTCATCTTCATATGATGAGTATGTGAAACACCTAAAAGAAAAATTTGACCACCTTTCACGTACTATGCTCTTGCTACAACGAAAACAGCAAGACAAACAGAACACAGAAATTTCAAACAGGTTAAAGAAAACCCCGATTTATTCAGTCGGCCAATTAGTCTACCTTTATAAACCTAGTTCCTCCTCCCTCACTGCAAATTCCAAGAAAATTGCAGCTGAATGGTGCGGACCGCTAGTAATTCATGATGTGTTAGACAGAACCCACTACATACTTGCTACTCCGAATGGAGAAATCCTTCGGGACGTATTCAATTACAACCGACTTAAACCATGCTTCATGAGATGCGAGAATAACAAGACGAACATAACACATATTCAAAAGCTTAAAGAGGCTATAGGACAGAGTGATAACGCTCAAGAACAAGGGAACACAAAGACTGACAAGCCGTCAGTACATTTCATTAATGAAAATGATGAAAAATTACCCGAGTTTAATGCCGAGCAGATAATGTGCTCCCAAATGTCCAGCCCAATACATGACTCGGACTACTTGCATGCTTTGACAAACAATAACGGGATAGCTGCCCCCACCCCACTGACCAAGATTGATTTAGGAAAACAAGTCGACCTGCTTTTGTCTGCCCCCACAGACAGGCATATGACACTGCACAGAGGTCGTTTTAAAGCAGGACAACTACAAATGTTGACTTCGTTCGACAAAACATGTGACCAAACGACCAGACAAGTACGATTCTGGTGGAACATAGGACAGTATAGGGGAACAGACGACCTGGTTAGGAAAATACTTAGTGAACGATCGATACTGGTGACAGGTTCACCACAAAGGTTCTTTAGACAATTGTATACAATGTAACTATCATCATTCCATGAGATAATGTCATCTCATTTATAATTGATGAGATATATCAGTTTTAGGTGAACTGTTCAAGTTGATAATTAGTGCCTTAATTCATTATATTTCTAATGTTCAAGGTTTGAGATACGAATATTTGAGTTTTAGATTTACTTTAAGTTACTGAATGTTGATAGGTTTATTTTTTTGGCTTGATAAGCCAATACAATATTTGTTAATGGACGACATTATATCGTATTACATCAATTTGATGACTTAGACAGGTTGAATTATCCTGCCTTACGATATGTGATAAGTTTGAATGCACTTGTTTATTATGTTCATTGATTTAACATGATTGCATAAATGCAACATACAAAACAGGATAGGTTTGATAGTTTGTTTATTCTATGTTGATACTTCATTTGAAGTACACCGATCGGAGCCTTTTAACATAGACTGCTGTCAACACCTTGAGCGCTCCTGTTAGTTTGTTTTGCTTTATAATTACTAGCAATTTACCCGTCACCAGATCTTTGAGTGAGGTATATTATATGTTGTGTTTTTGTGACTCATTATTTATTTTTTCCTGTAGAAAAACACTATTATGGGCAATTATAGTGGATTCTCTGCTTGTATGGTTATAATATAATATACAAGTTATTGTTAGGGTAACAGTGTATTATTACAAATTTGGACAGCAGTTCGTCAAGTTCGGCATCCAATCATTAAAATACAATACATTATAACATCTACTATACTAAAGTAGCCGATCACGTATGTCTGTCTGTCTGTCTGTCCATCTATGCATTTCGTAGTGCATTGAGGCACCAACATCAAACTTTGGGTAGTGATTGGTGATGACCCATAGAGGTTTGTGGTCTGGGTCAGGTCGGGGTCAGTTTGACCAGTGGTCAGTTATGAATCGGCCAATATTCCACGTTCATTTGCCATGCAGTCGCGTCGAGCGCTGATCATCGCACGCGACGGAAGTACCGTGAAAAGTGTGTTGCTGAAATGACCTTAAAAATTGTAATGACTGATTTTCGAATAGAATTAAAACAAATCTGATGAAATATATGTATTTCTATCAAGAAACGGACGGTACATTCCAAAAGCGAAAGCGACCGTCGGGCGGGGAATTTGCATAGACTATATACAGAGTAGCGGAATATTGTAGGTCCGGCATCTGTGCATTGTCAACGCACAATCTACTACATTGTACACACATTCGTGTGATTGTACATGTCCGTATATGCATGACTGAATTTGATCGGTGATTTTTGTTCACATTTTCAACACGATATTCGCAAAATTGGCAAAACAGGGTATACGGCTACCAAAATAGGTTTCTCTCTGTCACTGGTTTAATTTTCTGAATACAGGCTAATTGTAAATGTTTGCTCGAAGTGCATACTTTGTTGTACTGAAGTATAAAAAATGTGTGCTTTTTGTAAATAACGTGTAAACAAGAAGAGCAAGGAATTAGGGTTATTGATCTACTTGACAACGATTTAATTAATACTGTTTATTGTTTGACATGTGATCGCTGGCAGCATACCTAGGGTTTTTACAAGGGGGGGGGGGGGGGGGGGGTAGGGGGGGGGTTATTGCGTCAACCAAAATTTTCGACGGGCTGGGTGTTGGCCAAGTATTTCGAGGGGGGTGTCGGTCAAGTAACACGAGGGGGTGTCGGTCAAGTATTTCGAGGGGGGTGTCGGTGAAGAATTTTCGAGGGTGGTGTCGGTCAAATATTTCGTGGGGGGGGGGGCGGTGAAGAATTTTCGAAGGGGGGAGGGATGTTGGTGAAGAATCTCGATGGGGGGCGGGGGATTTTTCGAGGGGGGTGTCAGTGAAGATTTTTTCGAGAGGGGGTACCAGTGAAGATTCTTTCGGTGTCGCTGAAGAATTTGTGAGGGAAGTGGGTGTCCGTGAATATTTTTTGAGGGGGGGGGGGGTGGTTATTTCCTCAACCAACATTTTTGAGGGGTCAGGTGTCGGTCAAGTATTTCGAGTGGGGAGGGGGGGGGGGGCTGTCGGTGAAGAATTTTCGAGGGAGAGTGTCGGTGAAGAATTTGTAAGGGGGGTGGGTGTCCTCACCCCCCCCCCCCCCACCCGGGTACCCATATGCCTTTGAATATGAGATTGAATCACCACCGGGGGGGGGGGGAGGGGGGGGGGGTGTCGGTGAAGAATCTTGAAAGGGGGGGTGTCTGTGAAGATTTTTCGAGGGGGGGGGTTGTCGGTGAAGAATTTTCTAGGGGGGTGTCAGTAAAGATTTTATTGAGAGGGAGTAACAGTGAAGATTCTTTCGAAGGGGGGTGGTGGGGGTGTAGGAGAAGATTTTTCGAGGGGGGGGGGTTGTCGGTGAATATTTTTCGACGCGAGGGGGGTGTCGATGAAGATTTTCTCGAGAGGGGGTACTGGTGAAGATTCTTTCAAAAGGGGGCGGGGGTGTCGGTGAAGAATTTGTGAGGGGGGTTCATGGTGTCCGTGAATATGTTTTTGAGGGGGGGGGGGGGGGGAAACCCCAAAACAGCCCTTTTTCATCAAAGTGAAATTTGAACCCCCCCCCCCCCCCCCCCCCCCGTGTACGCATATGCCTGTGAATATGAGATTGTATTTTTAATTATACACTTATTAAATCATATCATAACCATTCAAACAGAGATTCCATTAATTGACCAAATGTTTTTTACAGGATAGATACAAAAAATCACAAAATACAAATATACAACATACAACATTATCTTACTCAAAGATCTGGTGACGGGTAATTTGCTAGTATCTATAATAGGAATGGACACCATGCTGAAGGCAGTGAGGGAGAGGGGGGAGAAAGGGGGGCAGTGTGAGTAAGTGATGGGTGTAGTGGGTACTGGACCACGCATGACCCCACTGATTATAACTATTGTATTATTATTATTACCATACAGTAGTAGTATAGTATTAGTAGCCTGTAGTAGTAGTAGTAGTGGTAGTGGTAGTGGTAGTGGTAGTGGTAGTGGTAGTGGTAGTGGTAGTAGTAGTAGTAGTAGTAGTAGTAGTAGTAGTAGTAGTAGTAGTGTGGTAGTGGTGGTAGTGGTGGTAGTGGTGGTAGTGGTGGTAGTGGTGGTAGTAGTGGTAGTAGTGGTAGTAGTGGTAGTAGTGGTAGTAGTAGTAGTAGTAGTAGTAGTAGTAGTGGTGGTAGTGGTAGCAGTGGTAGTGGTGGTAGTAGTAGTAGTAGTAGTAGTAGTAGTAGTAGTAGTAGTAGTAGGGGGGGGGGTGTCAGTGAAGATTTTTCGAGGGGGGTAGCGGTGAGGATTTTTTCGAGGGGGGGGGGGGTGTTAGTAAAGTATTCGAGTGGGGATGTTGGTGAATTTTTTTTCGAGGGGGTGTCAGTAAGGATTTTTCGAGGGATGGGGATTAAGATATTTCGAGGGGGGCTGTTGGTGAATTTTTTTTGAGGGGGGTGCCAGTGAAGATTTTTCGAGGGGGGGATGGCCGTCAACATTTTTTGAGGGGGGGGGGGGGATGTCGTTGAAAATTATTCGAAGCCGAGTCCGAGATCCGACTGAGATTGTACCCTAGGTTCAAACCCCCCCCCCCCTCCCCCCCTCCCCCCCCTTTGACCCAAACATGACTGTTTTGGGGGGTTTGAACCCACCCTTTCAAATTTTAACTGGTCTCGAGACCAAATTTTAGCGGTCTCGATCGTAATTTTTGCTGGTCTCGGCCTCGAAAAGTGCGAAAAACCGTAGTCTCAGCCTTGAAAATGTTGAAAAACCGTGGTCTCGGCCTCGAAAATGTTGAAAAACCGTGATCCCGGCCTCGAAAATGTCGAAAAACCGTGATCTCGGCCTTGAAAGTGTCGAAAATTGTTGGTCTCGGCTTTGAAATTTTTCTACGACTACCCCCCGCTGACTAAACCCCCCCCCCCCCTTTAAGAAATCCTGGGTACGCCACTGCTTGAGTGCAAAAACAAATACGTATGCAATTCGAGTACACATTACAAAAAGCGTTTCTAAATATTTAAAATGCAACTGAACAACATATTTCGGTAGCCCTTCACAAAAGGATCCCCTGTTTTTTTTTGCGAATTTTGCGAATATTACGTTGAAAATTTGTTTTGTCTCATCTCCATCACGCACCGAACATCGGCATATACAACAAAATTGCAAGATCAGATCAAATTTAGTTCAGTCAGTCACACATGCAGCGCAGAAATTATTCCAGACATCACAATAAGAACGATTTAATTGTCTTGCTTCTTCTTAATTCTGTTTCCAGAGTTGGAAATTGACACTCGTTTGCAGTGTGTGAACTACCTGCGCACTACCAGTACAGTAAATTATACATGGCAAGTCGCACAACACACTACACGAAAATGTACTGTTGGGACTGCCACTCTCGTAGCACAAGACAATTACTCGCAGGCTCGTAATCGAAAAAAAAAAATTGACAGGGTATTTGGTGTGAAGTCTTATAAATGTTTGATTAATCATATATTTACGTTTCGGCTTTGCCCACGGGTGATAAATAATGAAATTTTCTACTTTTCTGAAGCTTAAATAAAAATAAAAATTGCGGTATGGATCATGCCTATTTAAAAAAATATTTTCCCACATTATTTTGTTCGAATATTATATTTATCAGTAAAAATAGGTTATTCTTCTTTCATATGGTATATGAAGTATACATGTTGGTAAGGTTTCAAGAGAGATACGGCAGTTTTTCCAAGGCACTTCAATAGCGGTCAACTCGTAAACAAGGTGCTCCAGACGAAAGCTTATCGCAGACTCACGCTCCGCGCCTGGCCGGTAGTAATTTGTTCAATGTTTGAGGGATAACTTTGGTTATAAAACGCACTACGGGTTTGTTTTTCGCACGCACATTACGTCAGTAGAAGCTGCATCGCGATTTTATTGCCCAGACGCGGCTTGAAAACTGCATTCTGGACAAATCTTGGCGACCGACACATTTTGGCGACGGAAAAATATTGGCGACCGACACGAAACCCGTCCTCCTATTATAATATAGACGCTTCCCTTCCCTTTTTACCACTCCGGAACAGATTGTATAAACAATTTCTGATATTGCCGGTTCTGGTTATTCTCCTCTATCAGTTCTTCTCATCTATCTTTAAAAACCCATTGATCATGCCCTAATGAGGTTTAACCTCCTTGGTAGATAAGATGACATGTGTTTGGATTAAGAAGAAACAGAGAGTACGACTATTGTTTGCTTGTTCTTCAAACAGAGCAGTTCTGTGAAATTTGTCTAATTTGTTTGCTAAAACATGCCTGGACCAAGAGTGCTGATGCTGGTTGTGTGCACGGTAAAGTACGTTAGCGTACGCTGGGGTACGTTTGAGTACGTCAAGAAGTACGTTAGCCTACATTAGACTTCGTTGGACTACGTTAGACTACGTTAGACTTCGTTGGACTACGTTAGGCTACGTTAGACTTCGGTTTAGTACGTTAGCATCACGGATGCCTCTAACGTACCGCTCTTTTGAACATGTTCAAAAATTTAATCGAAGATCACGGCTCCCCGACTTAATACCAAGTTAGGCTCACGGACAACTACGGTAGGGTACGGATGCCGGTACGTTCAACTACCTTCAACTACGTTCAACTACGTCCACTACCGTAAAGGTCGCACGGGTCTAATTCAGCCGTCTCGACTTTTTTTCGTAAAGTGGCGGAGGAAAGATGACGTAATTTGTTTTCAGAAAATAAATCATAAGCAATACTTAAGTTCTAATTATTTGTACTTTTATGCTGGATTTGGCATTAAGGTAATGTTTTCTTCCATAATAAGCCCAAAGTCTGGTGAATCTTGTAAATAATAACTATTGTTGATTATTAAGTGCAAAGCATACAAATCTGGAATCCTTTAGACAAGACAATTGAAAAATATCTATTCTTCGTTCAAGGCTCATTTGATTATTTGTTTTCTTTTTTTTTTCTGATAGATGTACCATAATACAGAAATATATCACACAATTAGAAAACTTCATGCAATCGTTTTTATTTAATCTTAAATTGATATCATGGTTTTTAGTGTGTAAGTCTATGGGGATAATATTTACTACCGTGCATCCTAAGTATGACCGGCTCTTTAAGGGCCGGTCACACTTGCGGTAGTGGACGTAGTTGAACGTAGTGGTGGCTAACGTTGTTGATCGTAGTTGAACGAAGTTGAAGGTAGTTGAACGTACTAGCATCCGTATCGTACCGTAGTTGTCTGTGATGCTAACTTGGTATTAACTCGGGGGAGCCGTGACCTTCGATTTCATTTGTTAACATGTTCAAAAGAGCGGTACGTTAAAGGCATCCGTAGTAATATTTACTAAACCGAAGTTTAACGTAGTCTAACGTAGTCTAATGTAGTCTAACGAAGTCTAGCGTAGTCTAACGTACTTCGTTACGTACTTAAATGTACTCTAGTGTACTCTAACGTACTCTACCGTGCACAACACCAGCATCGACAGTCTTGATCCAGACATGTTTAATTTAAAATAATAAGACAAATTTCTCAGACCTACTATGTTTGAAAAACAAGCGCAATGGCCGTACCACACCGCCGGTTGGCTGTTATACTCCGTGCGGGGTTGCTATTTACCGTAGTTTGACGTTCTTTAGCGTAGTCCAGCGTAGTGGCTACCGCAGTCTCTCGTACTCAAGCGTAGTCAGACCTACCACTCCGTACCTGTCCGTGAGCAAGCTGTACCAACATTAGCGTAGTCTAGCGTAGTTGAATGTACTTAAACGTACTTATCCGTACCCTTCCGTGGCCAACCACCGTACCTTAACGTAGTTCAACGTAGTTCCACGTAGTTTAACCTAGTTTAACCTAGTTTAACGTACTTACACCACGTTTGACCCACATTAAATTACCCTACGGATCACTACGTCCATTATCGCAAGTATGACCGGCCCTTTAGTCTGCGCGTGGCCGTTAACGGCGTTGTATGTGCATGCATGTGAAAGTGAGTGAGTAGGTGAGTGATCAGTGAGTTCAATTTCAAGAACATTGATTTATAATTCACACTGCATGTTTACACATTGATACAGTACTCAGGATTTTTTTCAAGGGGGGGGGGGGGTATTTCATCAGCCAAATTTATGTAAGCGCGGGGGGGGGGGGGGGGTGTCCGTTGAAAATTTTTGAAGCCGAGACCAAGGACCTTCAAAATTTTCGAGGCCGAGAACAAGACCACTGGTTGAGAATACTATAAGCGGCATGGGGTGGGGGGGGGGGGGGGGGGGGGGTGTCCGTGAAATTTTTCGAGACCGAGAATTTTATCATTTTTTATCATTTTTTATCATTTTCGAGGCCGAGACTTTGTGGTCAAATGGGGGGGGGGGGGGGGGGGGGGGGTTAAAGCCCCCCCCCCCCCCCCCCGTAACGCCTATGCATTTCAATCCAAATTATTCCTAACTTTAACATTCAACAAAATAATATAATTGGCAAGTGAATTCAAGGATTTTGTACTATTTCCTTTTTAGAGACAAGAAAACAAGACAAAACAAGAACTAAATATAGAAACAAATGAATTATCCAAAACAAAACAAGATTCAGCAGAATAAGTCACACGAGTTAATAAAACAATGATTGAATGACATTTTTAATTATATGGTCATTGAATCGAGTCAATATCTTTCAATCAATCATTCAATCTAACAATCTAACAATCAATCAATCAATCAATCAATCATCAATCAATCAATCAATCAATCAATCAATCAATCAATCAATCAATCAATCAATCAATCAATCAATCAATCACTCAATCAATCAATCAATCAATCAATCAATCAATCAGTCAATCAATCAATCAATTAAATCAATTAAATCATATGACATCCAAACTAGC